>JAGDQP010011104.1:0-53916 GCA_022664845.1 Lepisma saccharinum
CTCATGGACCGAATTTCCATCTGCGAATCGCTGCTGAATCGCAACAAAAGCGACCCATTTCTGAAGCGGTTGGTGACTGGTGATGAAAAGTGGATCACTTACGACAACGTCACGCGAAAACGGTCGTGGTCGAAGCGCGGTGCGCCGGCGCAAACGGTGCCCAAGCCAGGATTGACGGCCAGGAAGGTTTTGCTGTGTGTTTGGTGGGATTGGCAGGGAATTATCTACTATGAGCTGCTCCCCTACGGCCAAACCCTTAACTCGGAACTATACTGTCAACAATTGGACCGTCTGAAGGCAGCAATCGCCCAGAAGCGGCCAGCTTTGGCCAATAGGAGAGGCATTGTGTTACACCAGGACAACGCCAGGCCACACACATCGATAGTGACTCGCCAGAAGCTCCGGGAGCTTGGTTGGGAGGTTCTTATGCATCCACCTTATAGTCCGGACCTGGCACCGAGTGATTACCATCTGTTCCTGTCCATGGCGAACACGTTTGCTGGTGAAAAATTCGCTTCAAGAGAGGCTTGTGAAAATCGACTGTCTCAATTTTTTGCCAATAGGGACAAGGGCTTCTATGAGAGAGGCATCATGATATTACCTTCCAAATGGCAACACGTTATCGAACAAAACGGCGCATATGTGACCTAAATCGGATCATTCTAACTATGGTAAGTCAAGCCTTCAATGTCATGCAAAAATAATGGATTACTTTTTACTACACCAGATATTTTTCCGACGTACTGCATGTCCATTGTTACATTATTCACTTGAGTATGAAGATGATATAATGTGTGAATACTTTAAACTTAACTGTTTTTTACATTCCGTATTAAAATTCGTGGTCAATATGTACTGTACAGTAATTGTAAAGGTTTTCAACATTACAAATCCTCTGTATTTCAGGTGTTGTGTCTAGTGGATTATAAATAGATTGAAAAGAATTTAAAAAAAGTTTCGCCAGGCAAAGGGAAGAGGACAAAGGCAAATGAGAGCTTCAGAGAGCAAGAATTTGCTGTTTAGAACAAGGAACATCAGCATGTGCAGAATTAACTAAGAAAGTATTATCACAAGTACTAAAAGATTTCCCAGGATTTTCCATTTTTCTGGCACTCCACGAAATACAATCCATATCGTACATTATAACTTTATCTATCTCGGTTTACATATTACGTTTGCGGTTTACATATGTATTGAAGAACTAAATTTACGTATCTTGCTAAATATATTTTTCAATCAATGATCAAGATGATGGTTGTTTTAAGACAAGAAAGTGTATGTGCTTGAAAATAATAAAATGTTTAATCAAAGTTTAATTATTGGACTTTTATATTAGTTACGATTTGACCACTTATTCGTTATACAATAGTTCTTTCAGAATATGATGTGCTAGGTTCTATGTGGTAAAGGGCATGTTTCACGATCCATCTGATATATCTTTTTACTCTTCTGCTTGTTTCTCCCAAGAAAGCGGGGAAATTAGAACCGACAAAATTGAAACATACACACAAACACATGCCCACACAAGGTATGAATCTTCTTACGCGTAAGGGTTGCTTTCCATATGAGTATCTAACTGATGAATCAAAATTCAGTGCAAAACAGATACCACTCAATAAATATTTTAATAATATGTTAAATAACACTGTATGCGTTGAAGAAGATGACTTTGCTAAGAAGATGTGGAGAGAGTTTAAATTAAAACATTTGGTGACTATCACGATGTGTGTTTAAATTTAGATGTATTGTTAACAGCTGATGTGGTTCAAAATTTTAGAGATACATGTAAAAAGGTATATGGATTGGACTTCACACAAATGTATAGAACACCCCAAATGGCATGGACCGCAATGCTCTATGAAACCAAATAAGAGCTGCAACATCTGTCAGATGTAAATATGCGTCTGTTTATAGAGCAGTCAATTAGAGGAGGCATCACTGAATGCACTCTACGTCATGCCAAGGCAAATAATTCCTATGTTAACGACTATAGAAGAACGTTCATATCTAATGTAACTATTACGGAACTGCAATGAATGAAGCATTACCTTATGGTAATTTTAAGTGGGAGTCAACACCATAAGAGTGGAATGACGTTCAAAAGACACTAGAGTTCCCAGTAAACAGTGAGAAAAGGTTCTTTGCTGAAGTGGATTTGCATTATCCAGAAGAGACTTCAGATTATCAAGACTTCCCCATGACTCCAATCAATTAAATTCCTCCAGGAGGTACATTCAAAAAGTTATTACTGACGCTAAATGATAAGCAGAATTAAATTGTGCACTATCGTCTCCTATAGTTTTACTTACAACAGGGTTTGCAGCTTCGTAAGATACATAAGGTGCTATGGTTCAAGCAATCCAAATGGCTCGAGACATATATTAATAGTAATACAACACGTCTCACAGTTGCTACCACAGACTTTCAAAAATACTTTTATAAATTAATGAACAACGCTATATATGGCAAGTCTATTGAGAATGTAAGAAATCGTATTGATGTGAGGCTTGTAACTGATGAAAAGAAGTGTCGATAGCTTGTAGCGTCACCGCGATTCAAGACGAGAGAGATCTATGATGAAAATTTCGTTTTCGTGCATATGTTAAACAAAATAGTTAAACTAGATAAAACTAACTATGTAGGAGCAGCTGTGTTGGATTTTTCGAAGTTATTTATGTATAAATTTCATTATGAAATCATGAAACCATGATATAAAGATAATTTAACCATAGTCTACAAGGATACGGAATAATTTGTGTAATTCATCAAAACAAATGACTTTTATAAACAGATGAATGATATGATTGAGTATTATGATACACGTAATTACCAGCAACCCAACAGATATAAAGTTCCTGCAAAGAACAAAATGTAGATGAGGAAGACGAAAGATGAATATGAGGATGTACCTATTAGTGAGTTTGTTGGTTTGAGAGCAAAGGAGTATGCGATACAAGATGTATATAATGAAAGTAGAAAGAGAGTCAAGGGTATACGAAAATATTTTGTGGAACAAGCTATTACATTTGATTACTTTAAACAGTGTATACAATCAGAAAAGAGCAGAAGCAAATCAGATCAGAGAAACATGACATTTTCACTGAAAAACAAAACAAAGTTGCCCTCGATTCACATGATGATAAACGTTGCATCTTAGATTCTAAGATACATACGTTGGGTTATTATCGATTAGTCGATGTCACAGTATGCGATCATTGCTCATAAATTTTTATTTTAACGTTTCTCTAATCTGATTTGTTTCTCCTTTAATGTTAATAAAAGCTTTTAAGACTTGATGTAATACACAAAAAATATTGTATATGCATTTAGATTGTATTATACTTGATGTTATTCGCTAATTTATTGAAATTTTTCTGAAAGTTTTGTATACGTATCTGTGTGCTATTCCATGTTGATGGTGATGGTATTTAATGAAATTGACACAAATGAAAGTTTCATCCACGGCAGTGTATGTGACCACCGTGCCTGTATTACTGAGGATCGATGGTTGAACTAACCCCCGATCACTCAGCATATACGTTTGTTATTTAGTTTCCTTTCTAGTGCAAATATTTAATGTGACAATAGAAACGTTTTGGTTACTTCATATTTAAGATGGGTTATTTGGATACCCGCGATACAAGTCGCATGAGCATGAAACATTATCCGATCCTCCTTCTAATATGAATGAAAATCAATTAAGAGTACCGGATCAAAGATTAAAGTAATAAAGGGTGAAATCAATGCACTACGAAATACATTATCTTCAAATATTGAAACAGAAATCACAGGAATTGCTGACCAGCGCTTCACATCTTACGAAAATGTACGAAAATGGCTTGATGACTGGTTTGCATCACAAGAAGCACAATTTATTGGGTCTGGCATCCACACATTGCCGGAACGATGGCAGAAATGTGTCGCTAGCGATGGCCAATACTTCGAATAAAATAGTTCTTAGCATTGTCATCCAATCACCGTGTCCTTTCTGTACATAAATTCCGGTTTCATTTTTACGCACCTGGTAGTGTGAGTAAAATCGCATATGATGCGTCTATGTAAAATTTAAAGAAACAGGCTTATGGGAGTTAATAACTTGTAAGAAACCGGCAGGTTTCACTGATGAAGATTATGAAACTTATAAAGAGATTTTAAAAATGACGAATGCAATATATCTAAATCATGATCAATCACAAAATAGAGTGAAATCAAGCTCCAGTGATAAGTCTAGACATTAATTAAACCTATTAGGCTTGAACTGAAAACTAAAGGTGAGGGTTTCATAGAAAGGAAACAATGAAAGGAAATTAAGCGATATACAAACATGCCGCAAAAATTTATTTGGATGGATGATATTAGAAAGTTAGTAGATAGATTGGTTAGTTATAGCAGGTGAAGAAACAGCAGGGAATAAGAACTTTGATAATAAGAAAGTGGGCATAATGGATATGATTTCGTCTCGTTTCAAAACCAAAGGGATTAGGTTACCTCATAAAAATCATTTATATACTTCCACCAATATTTTGGCAAACTATTGAAAGGGCTTAGTGAACGATATTATTAATAAATTGCCCTTCGAACTACACCTATCCGTGGAGTGCGTTGGTCCTGGTACACGTTTAGATGAAAGATTAGTGAGAGGTTCTCGAGATATAAAAAAGATTAGATCAAGCGTGAAGAGAGTATGATATTGCTTATAAGAACTTTAAGGATCTAACAGATAGGCATAGAAGTGATCAATACTTAGAGTTTAAAGCTTTTGATAGAGTTGTTAGCAAAGATGCAGATTTAGGTGAAAAGTTAGCATCATTGAAAGTAGCAATTACGATGAATACGAAACGAAAAATGTGTTGGGGTTATAATACTTCTCGAGTTTGCATTATTTTTTCATATATAAAATAGTTTTCCTTATATTGAAGGCCAAATGTGTAACATTTCTTTTTCCATCCCATGAATTGAAATCATTAAACATTAATGACTTTTTGAATAAAACACAACTTGCAAAGAAGCTAAGATGCTTGAAGATGTGTCAAAATATGGATCCAATATAAGTTTAGCGCAGTTAAAGAAACTTCGTAATCAACCAAATACAGGTTGGTTTACATTTACAATTCCTGCGATTCTTGTTGCATTGGTAGCTGTTGGTAGTCTTGCATGTGGTTCAGCAGGTATAGCTAAGGCAGTAAGAATTTCAAAGAAAAATAAACAAGAGCAAGCAGAACAATGACGACACAATGACGTTATGGAATCATCAATCCTAGCTAGAGGTAAAAGTGTCAAATGGGAACAGAGAAAAAAATAATCTACTAGTAAAAAAGCGCTCACCAATTATGATATGGAAGGTATAGCTAAAGAAATAAATATAATACACTTTAGAAGTGCATTTATGTCGGGCTGTCTTCCATCTACACCACCCTTCAGACAAGAATGTGCTCTTGTTAACTTAGATAAATTAATTAATACTGGATACGTTATTAGTATGATAATAAGAAGGCATACGAATTCCATTCATTTGGTGGAGTGCCTCCCAAATCTTTGATTGATTATATGACATCTAGTAATACAATAATTGAATACGATAGTGATTAAATACAACATTTCGATTATGTGATTTGTGTTCATTTATGTATTAAATTTTAAGTTCTATCTGGTGGATATAATTTTCGCCAAGCTATTGAAAGATTGAAAAATATTTTAGAGTATTAAATAATCTATTACTTAAAATGATTGTATTGCATCTATCAGGAACTACACCAAAACTTCGATTAAATCTTCATAATGAGGTTGATAATCAAATCTATAATTTAAAGGTAGCACTGAATGGTTTCTATAGCATGTATCTGATACCAAATGTAACTAAAAATAAAATACCTACTTCTATAAAGGAGAAAAGCATAATATACAACCAGGGCAGTATAATGCATCAACATAAGAAACAACACTACCAAAAGAAGTACTTCTTAATGGAAATCATGTAACGCATCGCATGGAACTTACACTATTTGCACAAATCTTAAATGTTGAAACCATAGGTAAGTTGTAAGGTTTTAAAAATAAAACCGATCTCAAAACAGAAGAGATTCATGTGCGACAGTTTCTTCCCCAGCGCTTAAGCATTGAAACATCTAATTTAAACTGTAAGCTAGCAAAAGGCATGATTATAGCAGATGGAGAATATAAACATAAAGAAACAAACATTATAGTACATTTAAACTATTAACAGAGTTCTTAGAACCAATTGCTTATGAACCTGAATAACCATTATTCTTTTCTATTCAACAGAGTCATATACGCTCTATAGAGATTAGTGTTACTAATTAATGACATGAAGCAGTTAACTTTGGTGGTGCAATAACAAGCGCGATTCTTATGATAAAAGATGATTCTTAAAAAATAGATATAATGTAGTCTAGTTTGATTACTGATGGAGTTTATTGAGAGCTATGAGTATCAAACGTTTCCACTAAATCGTCGTACATTCAACAATTTAAATGAACCAAATAAGGATACTGAACTCGATACAGACGTTGGTGATGGCTTTATACACCCGCATTATACTAATCTAATGAAGTTACACGCGCGTTTGATTCTATACTCAAGGCAGCTCAACAATACTTGCAAACAGATCGCTGTAGTGAGTTCTCTAATAAAGACTTTACTAACTTAATAAAGCAAAATGTATTAATCATTACTTTTCATACTATTTTAAGAACGTTTTAATAGAACATTACGCAATTTGATGTGGAAGCAGTTCAAACTTCAAGGTAATTACAAAAGGCATAATATATTTCAAGCACTGATGAAGACGTATAATCATAAAATGCATCGATTATGAATACAATCAAAATGAAGCCAACTGATGCCGTGAAGAAATGAAGCCAATTAATGCCAAGTCTGAAGTTATTGGCCGGGATGCTGGAGGAACTTTTAGAGCGGGATCAAATATTAAGTTAATAAATAATTTTGTTCCATATTATGAAATGGCACTGTTATTGATAAAACCGATTATCCAAGTATCACACCAAAATGCATGTCGATACTCAAAGCCTGAACTTGAATATTATAAGTGCACATTAATAACTGATGAAAAGCTTCGACGGAAGGAAAGCACAGTTCTATTCCCTTTGTGCCTACTGTTCGGTTTCTTTAGCGACTATAAACAAATTATTTGGAAGGGTGATTTGCGAATAACATTTAAGGGGAATGCAAATAATGATGTTTTATTTTATCGTTGGAAAACAAAAAAACTGGACGTCACTTTAGATGATAGTACACTAACTCTTGCGGGTAAACTTGTGGTCACCTCAATGAAACTGAGAATGCCAATTGTTGAATATGAAAAGAGTTATGAGATGAAACTAAAAGCTGATATACTTCGAAAGCCCCAAATACCGATTTAGTTCCATACATATCAAAACTTTCAACGGCATTTATCTGTTAGTTATTTCGAGTTTGATGTAACAACACAGTTCAATTCATTACTGTTTGATATGCCAGATTTCGTAATTGTTCTCTTTCAAACTAGTCGTGATGATGATACACAACAAAAGGATGCTAGTAAGTTCGATCAATGCAAAGTTAAAAATACATATTTAAAGAATGGTCGTAATGAAATATTCCCTCGTGAGAACTTAAATCTAGATATTACAAATTCTGATTATCTGAAATTATATGATAGCCATACGGCCTTTAAACGTGTGACTAAATAAATACTGATAAGTTTTATTCACCAACAGAGTTTATCGAGAATCGCCCAATGTTTGTTATTAACACTAGTAAACGATAGCAAGTAGTAGTAGATGAAACAACTAATATTAAAATTATACTGGACTTTGAAGAAGCAGTGCCTGCAAATACTTTTATACTGTGATACTAATAGCTCAAACCTCATATATTTAAGACGATAAGGATGAAAGACTATTAGAGCAGTTTTAATAAAAGTATTAAACAATTATTTCTAATATAACCATAATCTAAGCCAAGTGTGCTGTTTTAGTAAAATAAATATAAAACAAACAGCTCTGGCCTTTAATGTAAGGTAACAGTATTTACATGGTGTAAAATTTTAAGTGTTTCTTGGCGCAATGCAACAAAGCAATAACCTATAGATGCTTACGTATACTTATGAAGTTGAATGTACATTATATAGATAATGTAGAAGAGCCAATGAGCTGTAATGTAAGGTATTAATTCAATATACCCACACTATCTAGAAAAAAACTCAGTGAAGGACCCCTCAATGCAACCCCGAAATAGAGAAAAGGATGCAAAACAGAGCAGTGTGTCTTCGTCAGTGGATTGAGGAAGGACAAAGGCAGTTTGATACAAAATTTAACAGAAACATTCCTAAAAGCAAGGCAGGGAGAAGGCTTGTGGTCCCATGTAATCATGTGGGTTCCGTGCAAAAACTACTCGCAAACAGAAATTAAATGCCTATAACTTAGGAGCTATTATGAGTAGCAAAATTTTAAAAGCAGATTCTATAGAGTTCCTAAAAGCAATATTTGGTGGTTCTCCTCCAAAATTTGGGTTTAATTGAGTTTCTTTCTATTTTTACCTAGATCCACCGAGATGCTTGAGTCTAAGTAAATTTTATTCGACGGTAATGGCTTACTATTTTAATATGAACCAGTCTCTTATGACAAAACTCTAACCCTAAGGTCCATGGAATGTGATTTCTTGTAAATCGCATTTTAAAGTCTAAGTCTCCAATTTTCTCAAATGTATTTCATATTTTTAAAACAGCTATATGTTGGTGTTTTTCTAGCCTTTGGATTGAAACTTTTTGAGCAGATAACTGTCGTTGTGTACTACTTGTTACGAGTGAAAACGCCTTTGTTTTAAAGTGTACCTTCCCATTATTTCCCTGTACGCTTCAAATCTGAAGTATATTTTTCAAGCACCTCCTGTTTCCAGAAATAGGTGGTGACTTTGGCAATCCTTTATTTATAGGACTGTACACTAATACAGACAGGGTGCAAGATGGCGCCAGACGGACCACTGTGCTGTAATTGCTCTACAGTTTCATCAATAAACGTGTAGGGATGTTTCTGCTTAATCGTCTTGTTCCATTTGGACTGTCCAGCCATTCTCCCACATACAAGTCCTGTGCAAAAACAAACAATATACATGTTGTAAAGTTTTATATAAATACGTTGAAGAGAACAGACAGTGGGACTCGTACGTCATTACTTATTAAGCATCTTCGGTAATCAAAGTATATCATTTTCTCTTGGTTTACGGATCATTGTAAGGAATGCTTACATGCGTCCCGGCGTCTGAAACGTTTGCTAAATTGGAGCTTGTCTCCATATTATGAACTTCTTTCTTGACCACGCATTCCTTACTTTACATCTTTTGCCTACTCTGCCACCTAGAATAATATGTAGAAACTAAAATAATAAGTATAATACCATGCATGAATTAAAGAAAAACTCCTTTTTTCTTCCTGTCATTCAGCATGCATTTTCGATTTTACTTTAGATTGAGGGTGACGATTTCTACCGCGCATAGGATTAGAGGGGACATGTCCCGCCTGGTTTCGGCTCCCATGCTCATGCCCCAGCTTTAAATTTTACTATTAAAAATCAGTAGCAGCTGTGAAAAACGGGTCTTTGGCAGGATTTTTATTTTTAGGGCTATAAAATGAAAATTGAAGGGTCTAAATTAAAGTTTTGCAGGGTTTCTATAAATTTTTAACAGTAAAAGAGAAAAATAGGGGTGTGTACTCAAGAATTTCGGATCTGATACCCCAAGGGGTATGTAACATTCCCTGCTACAAACTATTTAAACCGTGCTAATTTCCCAATTTTTACTTTATATTCTCAATCTGGAAATCTGGTAAAATCCCTGGTGTCATCTGTTGTGAAATTACGTTTTACCAAGATTTCTGAAGAAGCGCCGAACTCGAGTGCATGGGTTGATTGAAAGCAGTTCTTGCTGAACTGAAATGATTGTAATGGAGCTGGTTGTATCGAATAAATACTGAAAAATTTGTGCGTATAAATACGGGATTCCAATCCTAGATTTTTCTTATGCACATCACTTCTATATTTCATTACGTAATAAAATTGGCATAAGGAAAATAACTGTTTCTATAAAAATTGTAATTAATCTTAAGACAACGGGGAAGTTTCCTATTCATTACTTTTCTATCAAAGGTGTAAAATACTGTGGCTCCAATGCATCAAGTCCATTCCAGCTGCGTGGAAAGTTTCATCTTTTAAAATTTGTGTACTATTAAAATATTTATTCAATATTGAGAGAAATTCAATCTGGCTACAACTTTTTTTTTTTGTCATTTTGGACGAGTTACATTCTCAACTATGAGATAAAGTTACTTGATATGAGAAAAATTTACTCATTTTTAGCAATAACACTTGCTCAAATTGAAAAAAATTTAGTCGGGGCCAGATTGAGAATTTTTTATTAATTTTGAATACGTGTTTTCAATAGCGTGCAATCAGTGAGGGTTGTATCACTCAGTACTTACGCAATAAACGTAATTAGTATTTATTGATATAAAGTGGAGATTGGAGTTGTCAGTTATGAATTTTTCCTTTACTTTTTACTTACTGCACGGGCTGAATAATATCCAGCAGATTATTTCTAATTACAAATCGAGCGCTAACAGTCCAGAGTTCATTACGTTATCTCATTCACTAGCACGAAAAGAAGATAAATAAACAAATACCTTTTTCTGACTGGAAGGGTATCTGATTTCCCTTCATCTCCTTATCATAACAATGTATTATCAAACTTACTAAGAAACGACAGGCAATTACCCAATGCAAATTATAACAAGAAGAAAACAATTACAAGGAACGAAATTCAAATGAAAGATGATTGAAGTTAGGTAACCGGCCTGACTCCTAGGAAAAACGGGTCACGGCTTTTGCAAAGATACTATCAACGACCACAACGGCGGATGTTGGGCTAAGAACGGCTTTATCATAATCGACAGAACGGTAAAATCAGAAGCATTTGCTTCTATCGACCTTTCTCACTACCCTAGCAGATCCAATAAAATTTATTTACACAACATTGGCCCTGACTTCAGTTGATTTTCCTTACTGTGTTATCTTGCTACTTGTTATTCAGGCAATGAACCCACGGCGTCCCTATACTTTGCATGAAATTCTACTTCGACGCTAACTTGTTGGTTGTGCTAACGAGATCTAACGAATCGGCTGTGTTCCCGTAACGAGCACTCGACTAGAAAGTGGAACTTGAGTAATCCAAATTCCCTCATTTTGATCTACCTTTAACACCACTTCTGGGCGAGAGACTTCACAGAGTGCTATGTAATCGTCTGCTTAACTTCCGGCCGGTTCCATTCGAATAATCAGCAGGATATCCCTCCTTTACTTGAACTTACCCTCTCCTATAGGTCTCAGATCATAACCTTATTTTTAACGGTATCTCTCTACGTCCAAACAAACAAAATCATGGTAGACCCAACGTATTGAATTTGACGGAATACCTTCACGTAATAGTGCTCTCTCAGAAAAAGGAGTGTCCAGATCTTTCTTGCGTGACTCACTCTAAACGTCAGACTCTATCAAGAGCTAACCGGGGAACTACAGGAGTTCATTGTTCTAACTCTTGGATATCATGCTAGTATGTTCTATCCCGAATTGTACAATCCAGGCTGCAGAATTCTACGACCATGCGCAATAATTTAACTTGAGCCACGCAACATTCATGCCCTCTTATTTTCTTTCAAAGCTTAATTTATCAGAACCATCGCTGTCAAGATTACAATTGACTATATTTTCCACTGCCCCCTATCTGACCGGACGCAGACTTGGGAGAGTAAAAGCACCATCCGTCTCGCTCTATCTCTTAGCCAATTTCCAGCTGGCTGCTGCTTTCCGTTACAAGAGCAGAATCTGGTTGTATCGCTGAGCCGCACAAAATAAGAATTCCTCTTCTTGGCGGTTCTTTCCGTCCTTTATACCAGCCGCTCGAGTTCAAATTCACAATAACAAGCCAGCCGTTGAAAGAGGCGGAAAATCGTACGTGCTGGGTTGAATGTACTCTCTTCTTCAGGAAAATTCCTCTGGTTCCATTGTTCTTTATACCCAACGGCCGTGACTCGAGCTAACTAAGAATAATATTTCATCAAACCCACGCCCCCCCCCCCAAATTACAAAGATATCACAAACAAATTTTTCATTAGTAAATAATGAGATTAATAAATTAGAACAAATTAGAATATTAAATCTATAAAAGCACAAAAACCAAAGCACAACTATAATATATAAAAGCTCAAGAACCAAATATTCCCATACCGGATTATTTAAATGAGCATGAATAGTAATAATAATCAATGAATTTCCAAATAGTCCGATTCACCCGTAAGAGTTATAAGAAATACCCCCTCTATCCTCCAGAAGAATTGCTTGACTGTATTCATATTAGTTAGACTACCAACATGACAGTACAAATATGCGCAAAAACGTGATATTCCTTGATATTCCTCTATTTCGAGGAAGAAAGAATTGAGTCATTGTGTATCATTTAGAGAACCACGAGATAGATAGGCGCATAATCCGTTCACGTTATGTTCTAAGAATAGAAATTAAAATACTGATAAGCACATCATGCATTAATCATCATAACGCAATGCAACAATACGTGTCTTATTCAAACACACACATACATACAGAAAGAGAGAGAGAGAGAAGGAATAAAACATTTTCAAAGGATTGCTTTTATATTTAGGGACACAAACAGTTATCATTACTCTCTCCGCCTCTTTCTCTCTCGAGAGATAGAGAAAGAGAAAATTTTAATATACATGCATAACCGAATAATAACAGAGAGAAAGATAACTAAAGTAAGAGATAAATACGATAAGATCTAAGAAAGGAAAAATGCGAGGGAAGGTGATATTAACCATGAAACAATTTCATTGATGTATTACGATCACACACATACTTATTAATCTCTCGACTGTGCAATGACTTGCATTTCGCAGCCATGGCATCATTCTCATACAAGTATAGGTATAGAAAATTTGTGGCTTAACTGGAAATGGAACCTAGATCTACAGACTGAAAGTTCAATACGTTTACCACTATACTACATCGGACTTTGTTCTCTACTAACTAAGACTGTGTTATAATTGTATTTGTCAGCGTCAGAAGAAACAAAATTCAGACCAGTGGCGTAAAAACTCTTATTCACTACTTTGTGTGTCTGCTTAGTACTCATATTCACAATTTTGTATATCTGCTTAGGAGTTTGTAAAGCCACACTCAGATTGCTGTAATAGTACAGACAGCTTGGATGCTTGGTCGCAAATTCTACACTATAACCAATTCATGAAAAAAATTTACTATCGTCTTATTGACCAGCAGGAAAAGTGTTTTAGTCAAAACGAGAACTCGAACAAATGTTACTTTCGGTTTGATTTAGAACGCAAACGCCTTAACAATGAGCTATTTTTATAGCTGAGAAGAAATTGCCAAAATCTGTCTTATTAAAACACCACCAGATTGAGTCACGCCAAGTGGACTATAGTTAAACAAACTTACTGCTTGGGTAGCAAATGTTTTTTTTTTTCATCGGCGCAGTTGTTTTCGTCACAAACCAAGCCTGTGGCTGCTTCTGCTACGTTTTACACTTAGTTTTTCTTCAAGAGATTTTCATTTAAATCCACTATGTATATTTTTTGTACGTGTAAAAGCAGGATAACAATTCACTTTGTTAAAACAGTTTTCTTATTGATGAAAATTCATTTGTGAAACTCATTTTTATTAGAATTAATTGTTATTAGCATTTCATCTCACACTTTACGCAGAAAAACTAAAACATACGTAATTGGGTCATTCCATGAAAAAATCATCCAATTTTAGAAAAAATGTTTCAACACCATTTTACAAAAATTCATGTTTAGTATGTTTGTACAGAACCACTTTTGAAAAATGTTATGTCTTTATTTCTCCCGGGGTGACAATATTTCCAACATGTCAGTGACACATTTTACGAGCGCGTCGTGCACGGAATAGGAGAACGGAAACTGTAAAGACACATGACCGCACCTAACCTTACCTAACCTCCGCTGACCTACCCATGGTCACTAATTTAATATAATCTACGAACAATGCAAGAAAACAATTATTGATAATACATATCAATATATAGAAATATATGTTGAAAGAAAAAAGAAATATGTTGCTCCTGCCATTATTGAAAATGGGTTTTTTATTCAGCAAGCACCTTAACAACTTAGCCACGATACGAACTTGAAAACTATGGTTTGGCCGTTGTGTTTACAGTGCACGTGTTAGGTTACAAGCCAATAGTAACGCTTGCAAGATGCCGACCACCATTATATTTCGAAATAGTCAGTCTCATGTGTTTTTACTCCCGTACACAGGTACGGAATCCTGAATATTACTGTCGGAACTTCAATAACCCTATGTGTTTTTTTTTTAACTTTTCATGTTTTGGTACCAGTTTATATTTCTATGTACTGTGCATACTGTAGAAAAATTTCATGTGAAAATTGCTTCTACTTTTTTTATAGATATAGAAACTTTTCAGCACTTATATTGTGTTCCAGACTGTAGTACAGAAACCGATGTTTGGTCTTAATGGAAAATCAATTGTTTGTCACATAGTGGTTTTTGCAGTTCCGACGACGATATTTTTAAAACCAGAAAAGCTTGTGAGCTGGAACAAAACCCTTCGTCTCTTGAAGTTTACTTTCAGGATATGGAATCACCTTTTCTGACAACGCATTCCTTTACTCAAAAAATTAAACTTAAATATGAATAAACAATTCTATAAAATTAAGAATAAAGATTCTATAAAGAAAACGAAATCACAAAAAAGAAATGGGGTGAGGTTTGGATTTCGTGTTGGTCATTCTGTGGGATTTCGGAGGCGTCATGGGAAGCGCTCATTAGGCCATTTCCTAACATTCAAGGCGCAATTTGTGAGAGTTCCATTCATGTGATTTCTTTTTATGGAGATGGGCTAAGGAAGTAGTGTATCGCAGTAAACCTCAAATTGTTGAAGAACTTGAGACGAAGATCCGTGAAGTCATAAACGGTGTTCCTACTGAGTTATTGATGAAGGTCATAGAAGACATACTTGTTTGTTTAAGAAAGTGTGTAGATAATTCTGTAGCGCACATCGCGTTGTAGCTTTAAGGAAGGTAATATATTTCAATGAACCATATATGTACCAAATAGTAAGTTTCTGCCTTCAATAGTTTAGGAGCAACAACTGTTTGAAAATAGGGAGCTACTTACCGCCACCCTGTATGTTTAAACTAATTTTGTGGTGGTAAGAGATTTGAATAAAAAGGTGCAATATTTTGTAATAGTGAGACTACCAACGTAGTGACTGAACGCAAAAAAAAATATACGCATCTTTCTACACTTTTTGAAAATTTTTGCTTTATTACTAAGTACTTGGCGGAATTGTATAAATCACTTTGGAGAATGAATTATGCAAGATACTGTACCTACATGGAATAGCTTATTTCCTTTTCCCTGAAATCTGCTGTGTTAACATCTCATCGTCGTGTAGCTTCAGCGTTTTCCATTCCTCAGATCTTCAATCTTACCAATTAGCATACATCTTAAGCCTACTGATGCCCAACTCGATTGGAATGTCAAATTATATGTACGCGACAAGAAGTGCAACTGTCAATCACATTTTTATTTGAGTATTACCACAGAACAAACGTATTTTGGAAAGCAATGTTGAGTCATAAAGACTTACCTAGGTACATCTCTCACCACTTTTGAAAATGCTATTGGAAATATAGATATATGTATGCCATTAAAGTCTTTAAATAATATTTAGTGTTTAAATGTGTAAATCCGATCGCCGGTCCTATTCTGAAAACAAAGTTCGAGTCATATATCGTAAGTCTAATTTCAGTTCCGGGCAGTTTGAGTGTAACTACAGATAGTTCGAGTCCAGTCAATGAGTCTGACTGCGTATAATCCAAGTCCAATTTCGGACAATCCGACAAAATTACCCGCGGGATCGGACACTTTAGGAAAAACAAATGTCTGAACTTAAGGCAACAACATGTCCGGATCTGAGCAGGCCTAAAACCCAGCTGGTCTTACTCAATTTTTTTCTGACATTCGGTTAATTTCATCGTGTTAGAAGCATTTATTTGTCTTGTTTTTGTGCATCTTAAAATAAAAAGAAAATAGAAAACCCATGGTCATTGTCCTAAGGATGAATCATCTGTGAGACGATAGTCTTGAAACTTGCATGTTGGGAGGTAAAAAAAAACAACACATTTATAATTATTCGCTTCGATCATTTGAACTGTGCAATACAACCACTCAAATGGATTTTAATGTTGTTTCGAAACCCTTAAGAAATCATTCATATGAACCACTGGTATGTATATTTGGTTCTTTCTCTTGTAAATTGGTTAATATGTTTTAATCAACAAAATTATTAAATATTATTCTGATGACAAAACTCGTTATACGTGTTGTTTCAAAAGTAGCGTAGTTCCTTTAATTTCTAAATATTAATTTTTCATGGAAAATAAATTCTTGATTTCCATCCATTATCAACCTCAGATCTTTCATCAACAAATTCAGATCGTCTTGTTGGTTTAAAAATAGTAGTATCATGATTTCAAGAACAACTCTCTATTGAAGGGGAACAATTTTCCTCTTCATAGTATTGACGATTTTTTTTTCATTAGAACAAACTACTTTCAATATAAACGAATAACTTACCTGCCACAGTTTCTAAAATATTAACTTCACTAGAAACTCAAAAATTATTTCCTTGCTATCTTCACGTTCACATCTACACTTATATCCAAATGAAACAATGAATATGAAGCTCAAATGAACAATGGATTAACAAATTACTACACGTACTTTCTTCGACTCTAATTAGTGCGGCAATAATATTTACAAAGAAATTTGAATCGTTAAACACACAGAAATCAAACAGAAAATACACATTATTCTGTATTTTCTTTCGAAACAAATAAATGTTAAAGAAGTTTCTCATGACAGTATGTCAATATTGATCACCTTATAAGATGGCATCTCCTTTGTAAATATAATTAAGGTATGTGAAGGAAAACATAATACGATAACAGTAGCTCACTACGTGATCCTAATCTTTAAGTAAAATCAAATAAATGTAAGGTTATTAATAACTAACAAACAAAGCGTATAGAAAAGAGTACATGAATTGATTGTTTGCTACCTTCTAAGCACGCATTTACTGCTTCCTGCTAAATCAATTTTTGCAGACATAAGAAACTTAGTGATAAGAATGTAGAATTAAAGGAAAAGATATATTTATGTTAAGGAACCCCGTCAGATGCAGTATTCGAATTTAAAGACTTTAAATACTTTTCAGACTAACAGTTGTAACACCATAAAAATGCCATATACCCCCGCGAGTTCATTTTTTGAGAAAAATAACATATCTTAATGGAATTAAATTCAGAACTTTGCTTTCAAGTGTCCGTTAATTTGGTATGACAGGAAACAGTTCCGACCCAAAACATACACTAAAAAAAATTGTTTAAATTTTATTTAATTGTGCACAACTATTTTCCGCGTAACAGTAAAAGTTAGTGACAGCATCAACTTGAGGTTTGGCCCTGTCACCACCGAATTCAGACACCAAAACCATACGAAAATTTTTTGCTTAATTTCTGCTTGATTTTGCACATATGATCCGAATTTGTGCAAAACTATTTTACGCGTAATAAGTAAAAGTTAGCGGCAGGATCAACTGAAGGCTCTGCCACCATAGAATTCGGACACCAAAATCATCCAAAATTTTGTGCTGAATTGTGCGCACTAAATCAGAATTTGTGCTCGCCCCTTTCACCAGAAATAAGCAAGTTAAAGTTCCCCGCCAACGTTAAGTTGGTCCTGCAACATCGAATTCGGATACGAAAACTAACCCCTCACCAAAAAGCCTGTTCTTAATTTGTGCTTCATTGTGGACGCAAAATTATAATTTGTGCCCGCCACTTCCACTAGAAATAAGCATGTGAAAGTTTCCCGTCGTCGTTAAGTTAGCTCTGATCATTAAATCAGGACACCAAAACCACCGCACATGTTCCTGCCCCCATTGAATTGGGGCACCAAAACCATCCCCCTTATTATGCTCGTCAAGCTCATCAATAATGAGGAGGTGTAAAATTGGTGCCACAATGATGAGCAGCTCATTTTTGAGCAATTTATAAGATAAAAAGATAAAATGAATTTTATGGGCGGTAACAGCACTATGGCTTACGCCCGTCCCGATACGGTAAAGACCCTTATCTTGGTCATGTCAAAACTTAGCTGTTGATTAAAATAATAAAAAAGAAGATATAAAAGATGAAGATGTAAAATGTCTTCACACTCAACCTACTGGTGTAAACGGCCAGTATAACGAAGATGCCCCTAAATGGGCCCTCGCAAGATAAAACAAAAATAGACCATAAAAGTTAACAGCTGAGGAGCATAATCATATAAAATAAACGGAAATCATAAAACTCTCCAAAAACAAATAAAAGATCACCGTTTAAGTTTAGGTTTATACTTAGGTTTACCTTTCCTTCCCACGAGATTAAAATCTATATCCATCAGGTGGTCCTGAATCATATCTGAAGCCAGAGATGAACTTGGTTCATCGATAGAATGTGTAGACTCTTCCTGAGCTAACTGAGCAGACAAAACGTTCGTCAGAGTCTTAATGCTGGTAGCGAGAGGCGAAGTTCGGACTAATTTGGGGACTTTATAGGGACTAAAAGTTGGCTTAACACGTGACGTTCTAGTGCTCTGCACAGTTGTTTTTTGTCCCTGACTCTGTGTCGGCATATTGCGACAAGTCTCTGATCCTTGGGGAGGCGTCGGATGATCTACATGCACAGCAGAGTCTGTTTGTGTTGATACATTAACTGTCTGGGTACCAACCGAGACAGTTTTAACTGGTATCCTGGCTACAACATGTGAAAATGCACCAGAGGGAAGGCTGCGTTGAGACTCTCGTAATCGACGTTTAGCATCACCAGCGGATATTTTCTCTAGTACCATCAGCTCTCGAATTCGTTTTTCCTCCTTAAAAATAGGACAGTCACGCGACCAGGCCGTGTGACCACCCTTGCAATTAACACACTGAGGTTTCAGTGACGTACAAGGATCCTCACCACGGCTATTGGTTCCGCATATTGCACATACAGCAGAGGTCGCCTTACACGACGTGCTGGTGTGTCCATAGTGCTGACATTTAAAACAGCGGAGCGGACTGGGTATATATGGACGGACAGGTAAGCAATAGAAAGCTGCCTTCACGTCCTTATTAAGCTGTGGCATGGCAAACGTCAAAATTAACAAGCTCGTGGGTTGCAGTTCGCCACTCTTTCGAGTTTTAATGCGTCTAACGTTGACTACACCTTGGCTGGCAAGTTCATTCTTAATCTCTTCTTCAGGGACATCTTGCAAGTCCCAACAAGATATTACGCCCTGACAAAAGTTCAGTTGACTGTGTGGTTCAACTTGAACTTCGAATGGTCCTAGGGTTTTCAGTTTAAAGAGATTAGTTGACTGTTTATTATTAGATGTCTCTACGAGCAAGGTGCCGTTGCGAAGCTTTTTAACATGTGCAAGTTCACCTGCAACGTAATTCAGTTGTTTTTGTATAACGAAAGGGGATAACCCCTTCAAACCACCTGGATTGTCTGTTTCACTCTCTACTTTAATCACAAGATATCGTGTAATAGACGGTACGATACTTGTCTGTTCCTCTACTTCGATTTTCTCTTCTTTGTCACTGCTTGATGCATTAGCTGTATGCGCCTTCTTACTAACATCAGTGACGTTCTCTTCGCTCTGTCTTTTCTGTCTTTTTCTTTCTTTCTGCGAAGGCGACTTATTAGGATGTGGTGGAGAAATGATGAATGAAAGCCGTAAATGCCCATACTTCTCCGTCTTCGTTCTGAGGAGCCAACGAGGCTGCCGGGTACTACCCTCATCACCCTTGTCAGCAAGCTGGAAATCGAGGCGAAGTCCAATGACTTGGCGTCGAAATCACTTGTACTCCCGCCTGATGGATACTTGGGACACCCACTCCCCCGAGTGTTGGCGAGACCAAAGGTCCGAAGAGCTCCCCAATGGTGCACTTCCCAGTCTCAACGAGCCAGACCATCCAAGAATCTGCTGTTAAGAACTAGGCGCTATCCAATGGTTCCGCCCCCTTTCCCCTGGGCCCAGGGACCATCGTCAATGCAAATACATCCTGTCACATCCTTGGTCATTGCGCGGAGGCGCAACTCACAGCACAAGAGGAGATGAAATAATGAGCCATCAATGGGTGAAAAATGGGGTGAATGTAAATGAAATCCTCTCGGCTGGTCCTCCTTTCAGGCAGCGTAGATGTTTAGCTGCGAGGGCTGATTGCAGCCAGCAAAAGCCAGCTGGACGATGGGGTCGCCAATTCCCTACGCCGTATACGAGCAGCGATGGTCTGCTGCTCGGGCTATGTGATAGTTTCATCACGTTGCGGTCCAATTGAGCAATTTATATATTACGGTATTTGGAGATACTTCTGAAATGACATAATATTTCTTGGTTTTGACAGTAACTTTCGACTAGAATTTCTCGCGTGGCAGTTTAACTGCGTAAAGTAAATGTCGGCATCGTTTTAAATTGTATATAAAAGAAAAGCTTTTAGATATATTGTAATTCTTGCTAGAACTTAGGAACTCGAGTTAAGAGGAACAGTAGGCAAAGTAGCTCAGCCGGCAGGAACTGTTTCTTTCAGGCATGCTTTCAGGGGCTTTGCCCCGGGAGGTTTTAATCACTCTACCGAAATAATTACTGTCAACATTTGTATTAGTCCCAGGCTAGAGTTACAGGTCTTCCACCAGGCGCCTCTCCTGGTAACGGATAGTATAATATCGACGAGATATGTTGGGTAGAGGAAATATTCCGAGACAATGCCAACTAAAACAAGTACTGTTGCCTTGCACTTAGTAATGGGCTAGGAGAGATAACCCGGAACAAAAATACTATGGTGAAGGGAAGCAGCTTCACCATTACCATCCTTAGGCTGAAGATAAATAACATCGGGAGGGTTCAGAGATTAACAGAGGACGACATCTTCAATGTGTGCCTTTACTGCGCAAGAGATGACAACTTGACACGGCTGAGGCATTCAAGAAATGGTAACATATGGTTCATGGATTCTCCTGGGGTAAAATATTCTGAAGGTAAACTAGTCCCTCATTCGGATTTCCGGACGGGGACTGCTTTAGACTATTAATACGGGGACTTAAGACTATTCTACATTACGATACTCACTCGATGGTGCAACACGGTTTTAATAAATGCCTATGCACCCACCGATGAGGCTGATGGGAACGACAAATACATATTTTATTAGGACCTCTAATGGCTGTTTGACTGATTACCGAAGTAATGCGAAAATTGGGTTTCGTGATTTGAACGCTAAGGTAGAGAGGGAAGAAAAATATAGACCTACTATATAGGCAAATACAGCCTTCATGAAAAGACCAACAACAATGGAGAAAGATTTATAACTTTCGCGATTTCGAAAAACTTACAGTTACCATAAAGAACACGTACTTTGAACAAAAGACATACACAAAAACACATAGGTATCTCCAAATGTCAAAACTCTCAACTAGATCGATCGCGTATTGGCAGATAGACGAAAACACATCAACATAATGGAGGTTTGCTCTTACAGAGGAGCGGAAGGTGACACTGACCATCAATTATTAGTGATCACAATAGTAAGGGAAATGCTATGCATCGCGAATAGAGAAAACAAGGGATTAAAACAACTTAAATTCGAAGTTAAACGATTAGATTTGTAATACAATAAACTCGCAGAAAATACATATAAAAATGTACTAGAAAAATAAACTAATACGATTCAAAATTAGTAATAAGACGTTTCAGTAGTATGTCACCCTTATCAGCCCTTATCAAAATATACAAGTAATAAAGTAATACAACAAACAGGCAGAAAATGCACATAATAAAGTTACACTAACGGAATAAACTAATAGGATTCAAAATGTGCAATAAGACGTTTTAGTAGTTTGTCACCCTTACCACTCGTAGTCAAAATAGGAGAACGTCTCGTTCGGTACAAAGGTTCATTAAAATTAAGTTTTTCAATAAAATAATTACACTGTAGTTCATTCGAAATCTTTCTACAAAAAATACTATCTAGCTTTCTTCTTCTTAGTTCTAGAGGTTAAATGTCAAAGAAACCACACCAGTAGTCATAGTGATAGAAAAAAAACCTGGTGAATTGAATTAAAAACATGTGACTTTAAAAGGGCACCTTTGTACAGCTTCAAGTTTGTCGGTCATGGTTTTGGACAGATTATTCCTTAACACTTTAAACATATTCTAATTTAGTTCAAACCAAGATTGTATACAATGCTGTGAATGTGCTTAATCGTCAAATTCATACCATTGATTAAACATAAAACCAATTAGCATTGATTAGACTCACCAATAAGAGCATTGATATAATTATTAAAATTCAAGTTAGAATCAAAAACAATGTCCAAGTCCTTAGTAGTTTCGACTTTCCCCATTTCAATATCTCTTTATATGAGCTTGAATAATATTGCGATTTTTTCGTAAATATTGTTAATTTAGTTTTCTGTATGATAATTTGCATTTTATTTCTGATACACTACTCATCAATTTCATCAAAGTCTCTTTGAAGAAGGTTTTGACTTCTCTGAATGTCTTTAGGTCGTCAGCATACAAAAGTAAATTACAATTTCTAATTTCATCACACAAATAATTGATGTAGATGTTGAACAAAGGAAGGCTTAAAGGCGAACCTTGAAGTATATCATTCTTGATGGTAGCTTTTTCGCATATAAAATTACCCAGTTTAATACTTGAGGTTCTATTAGTCAGATAATTCTTAAACCAATTGATAAATGCTGGCCTTTAGCCAATCCTCGAAAGTTTATTTAATGAGATGTTATGATTTACACTATCAAATGCCTTGGCAAGGTCGATATACATTACGCCACATTGTGATCTAGTGGCAATGCGCCCTTGTATAAAATTTATTAAAACACATAGATTAGTTGTAACATGATTTGCCTTGACAAAAACCATTTTGTCCATCATCTAATTTTAGTTTTAAGTTGAATTGCAAGTATTCACAAATATTCCGGCCATAGAATTAAGGATGGTAGTAGGTCTACAATTGGTAAGTAAAAACATTATCACCTCCCTTGTATATAAGCATAATATAGCCTCCTTCAATTGGCTTGGATAAATACCTTGTCTGAGGGAGTTATTATTCAAATCCACCAATGTTGTCACAAGATACTTAGCACAGCCCTTAATGACATAGTTGGCAATATAATCGGTTCCCAAAGCGGAGTAGTTGTTCAATTTCTTTATTGCTACATGTACATCTTTTTCTGAAATTTCAGATATGCCTATTAGTGTTGTCATTATGTCATGACTAATAAAAGTATGTTGATTGTCTGGCTTATTAAAGATATTTACATAATAATCTGGAAACAGGGTAACTATTTCCTTCATATCATTTACCAGACTACGATATTGCTTTATAGAATGAATATTGTTCTATTAGAATTACCTTTTTTATATTGAAATTCTTCCAGAACTATGATTTGCCGCTTGTAATACTTGTTTTCAGATGATTCTTGTACACATTTTAGCCCCATTGGACCTTTTCTTGACCTCTTTGCGTAAATAAAAATATGTCTGATACCAACTTTGCAAAGCAATCTTTTTGTATTTAAAGGTATCTTGTTTTCTTGTTAATTAAAGTTTTAAATTTTTTATTCATCCAAGGATCTCTCTTCTTGCATTTACCCTTTTCAAAAGTAACTCTAGGAATGTTATTTTTGGAACTACTATAAATGAAATCGTACACGTTGTTAGTGCACCTTTGTACCCGCCAGTCGAGTTTAGCGTTAACACTATCAGGCAGACGCATGAGGTCTGAGACAATGCCATCAAATTGAATATAAGCATTGATTCAGTATATAGTGAGAACCTTCATTTAAAGTTTTATTATCATGACATGTGATACGAAATTTGCATAAATAAGGGAGATGATGCCCGACTCGATAATTCAGTTGAGGATGATTATAAATTATAAATTATTCTTCTATGTTAGTAAGTAAAATATCCAAGAAAGAAGACACACTCTCTTTACCTGTTTCAGGAATCACTTGTTTCAGACCTAACAGTTGTGCAAGTTCTAGAATTTTTTGCGACATTTTTAAAAATATAAAGCTGTTCGGAGTAAATCTCTCCTGATTCCCAATTTATGTCTTGAGTATTAGCGTCACCGCTGAAAATTATTTGCATAATAATAAAGATGAAATTAATTATGAAATTGATATAAATAAGATGTTGGAGGAAATTCGTGATACAGTGAAGAGCACAGCGAAGGAACGTTTAGGCGAGAAGAAACACCAAAAAACAAACCTGCGTTTGATAAAGAATGCCTTAAGCTCCATGAGGAACGGAAACACGCAAGTCAACAATCGTTAAGTAATAAAAGCGAAGCAAATACAACCACTAAAGTAACGCGAAACTAAACTCAACAGGCGAATTCAAAAGCAAAAAGCGAAAATATCTGACGCATAAGATTCAAGAGATAGGGGAAAACGACGAAACAAATAACATACGAGATCTATACAAATTGGTAAACTCATTAAGAGAAGGCTATTGCGGAGGTTAGAAATTAATAGAAATGAACGTGGCTATCTTCAGGCGGATCCGACTAAAATTGTCGATGTGTGGAAAAGTTATTTCGACAAACTTCTTAACTCAACTGCGAACAAAACTAGGAAATCTATTCTGCAGAACCGTTGACTCACGAACATAGCGAGATCGAGATCGAAATGTCGATAATTAAATTTAAAGTTCCAAATCACCAGAAATTGTTAATATTTCTGCTGAATTAATTAAATCGGGAGGAACAGCATTAAAGAAACAACCAAATAAATTGATAATGGTGAAAGGGGCTTCCAAAGGAATGGAAAAGCTCAATAATATTTCCGATTTACAAAAGAAGGCGACAAATGGGACTGCAATTATCGCTGAATCTCGTTACTTCCAATATGTTACAAAGTATTAAGTAATATTTTGTTAACACGCCTTAGTGTATACGTAGATGTAATTATTGGAGATAGCTAATGTGAATTTAGAGGACATAGATCCATAGAACAACGTTGAACAAAATTTTGGCCTTGAAACAAATCTTATAGAATAAACGGGAATACAATGGGACTGTTCACCAGCTATTCATTGATTTTATGAAAGCATATGATTCAATCAAAAGGGAAAAGTATCCTAATACGATTTGGAATTCCGAAAATACCTTGTTCAAGTAGTGAACATGTGCCTCAGCGACCCCATAAGCAGAGTGCGAATATGTCAGAGAGTTTCAAGATTTGCAACAAATTGCACAAAGCGATTCCTTATCACCATTACTGTTTATCTTTGCGTACGAATACGCGACTTTAAAAATTAAGGGAACAAAAAGGAACAAATATAGAATGGTTTGAACCAACTGTTCGTATACGCGAATGAAGTATATTAAATAGGGGAAGATATAGATGCACTACAAGGAAACACCGATGTCCTGGTGATACACATTACCATATATATAGTTTAAGTGCCATTACAAAACGAAAAATATGATATTAATACAAAATGCCAAAATGCGTGAAAATCAAGTAAAGATATAAGAAAAAAGATGAATAAACAAAAAGTAACACAAACGAAGAAGTTCATAAAGTCACGTTTCACACGAGGGACAAAGAAATGGTCCATGATCTTTTGCGGTGAGTCCCACACACTCTTCATGTATCTATTTGTGGCACGACACATAAAGACGCATGTCTGCAACCCTATCTTCCCGACAAAGGTTACAAAACCAAGAGTCAAAAGACGTGGAACAACCCGGTGTCGGTTCGTCATGACTATTGGAAGCAAGCTGCTGAATGGCTGGGCGCTTGACACGCGAAGACACTTTCTTTGGTTTGATTCTCATCTTCTTATTGGTAATAATCTTCGTATTGGAATTTGTAGCTACCGTAAAGAAACAATTCTTGCAGCAAAACAATTGCATTTGAGTTAATGGGCGGTGTCCTGATAGAGCGAACTGCCTTTCTCTTTGGAGTGGGAAGAAGGTTGGTAAATGATGGACTGCCTTCATGACCACCATCAGAATCCTCACTTGAGGAACAATCCAAAATATTGTTGAAGTCCTGGTTATACTCTTCAGTGACTAAAATTACGATACTTGAGTTTGGAAACAAGTGTGTTTACAACGTTCCCTGAGTGTTCGGAAGGATGATCATCAGCGACAACTTCACATGCAGTGTCTGGTAAAGGAATTTCTGTAACTGTACTAGTTAGAAATGCTATGTCTGGGATAATTTGCTCATCAAATGGGAAAATGCCTGTTGCTGCAAATCCGGCTTTTACATTGGCTGGAGTGGCGGCTTTCTCCCATACCTTGCTAAATATTCCTCCAAATCGTTGTTTGGTAATAGCCCTATCTGCATAATTCTCCTAAAATCGCATGACTTCCTGATCCCAATACACTTCAAAAGCCCTGAAAACTGCTTTATCAAATGGTTCTAGTTCATGCGTAGTGTTAGCGGGAAAAAAAAAAGTAAAGAGTGACATTATGCTGAGAGGCTACATCGACAATTTTGAAATCCAAATGGGATTTCGCTCTATCGAAAATTAATGAACAAGGACCCGGTGTCTTCTGCCGCGCGAAATGGTGAGTGAATCCAATGCACAAAAGCATGCATTGTCATTGATCCTTTACGAGTCATTTGGCATCCAGAAGCAGGAGGTAGCCCATCAACATATTCGGGCTTCATCCTTTTTCCTTTAAACAAGACCATTGAAGGAATGAGAACCCCAGTTGCATTACCACATGCAATGACAGTCACGCTTTCAGCGTGTTCGTTGGCTATTTTGTGAACTCGTTTTCCTCTCTTCATAGCAAGAACTGAAGGAGACTTATGAATGTAAGACGACAGCCTTTCTCGTCCATGTTTTTCCGGTTTCCCCATCACGCCTAACTGAAGCAAAATTTGATGCAATTTTTGGAAATGGTCGCTAACTATACCTTTGTTCAGCTTTTGAGCACGGCCCGGATTTAAATGTTGGGCTTTCCGAATACTGATGTCAGGGTTACGCGTGAGTCAACTGCGCAACCATTTTCTACCAGCCACTTTGTTACTTGTAGAAAAGTGATGTGGAATATTGTTTTGGATGCAAAATTTGTACACACAAAGACAGATAACTTTTGATGTCAATATATACCCAATATCCGCTAAGCTCTTGATCCTGGCACAGAGGTCTCTTTCTTATTCAGAGGATAAAATGCACTTACATCCCAAAATACATTTGTCTGCTAAGCCTTGAGCATGATATCTTCTCAATGTTCTACGAAGTACCTTATATTGCCTTGCTGCGTGTCTTACTGACATTTGCCCTTGCCGAATCGTCTGTAGGGACATTTGCAGATTAGCACATGCACGTTGGCCGCCTGATGGAACCCATATCACGCGATATTGCTAATGAGGTGGGAGAGCTGCCCGCTTGAGCCCACGGCGATCAATTGGGATCGACATTGATGATTGGTGTCACTAATTTACCCATTTTGTAAATGTATCGTAAGCATTGTGCAAAGAAAAAAGCGATTTTCTACAAAACGTTTTCTTCATAATGAATAAAGTAAAATTAAAAAAACTCGTCATGGAACCATATCGATCCATGTTGTTAACCAATATCAATATTGATTGATGTCGAACAATGTCGATCCAATATGGGGCCGTGTCGTTAATGACGATCGATGTCGAAACATCCAATATGCCCATATCGGTCGACGTGCATGTGCTATTGAGCATGTATCCGCAATTTTTTAGATTCAGTGACTGGTACAGGGATTCCTCGTTGCTCCCGTTTTTGTTGCTATTAATCTGTTCCCTCCCAAGACATGGGAACTTGGAAGGAAAGAACTGTCCCTCTAAACCCAACCCTGAGTTCGCCACTGCTTCTCACAACTTTGTAAGGGGTGCAAAAAAACTACCACCCTGATTTTACGGGCTATTTCCAAGAGAGCAGATACCCAACCTTAATAAAGTTTAAGGGTACTATCAACCGTGAAAATCTTAAATAATAAGATTAAATAAATCAATTTATTAACAAATATGTATCAGGTAGCTTAAATGGACCTGCTACAACTTGTGAATACACATTTGGACTTTTGTTTCCACAATTCAAACGTATAGTTTTGCAGTGGACTATAATATTGAGAAGTTTCGCAACACACAAACTGCCTTGTATAACTTGAATTCTTATCACATTACCTTGATATTGGTTTCCAGTTTACCTCAAAATTTCGACCCTCTTACTTGGAATTATCTTTGTTTCCTTCACTACATTTTATAATGATGAGTGTTCAGTACAAATATTTCAAATAACCAATTCTGTTATTCTAAACCGTTATGACTGCATTTTGCCCACTATCTTGCTATGGTGGGCCATATTGCGTACTACTGAGCTCTTTACACTTTTTGGCTCCTGCTAGTTAAACAATGCAATGCATTGTGTCACACACCCTTTATGTACACGTATGCTTACTTAGCTACATTATCCATGCCTTGTACTGATTAGCTTTTCAACATACTTACTTACCTTGCTAAAATAACAGCAACCTATTTACGTGCTCAATTTTACACTTCAACTGCAGTTGCTGCAGGTCACGCCACTCGCACACAACTGAGTCGGGCAAACATGCTTCAACTCGTCATGAACATATAGTTTACAGTGCCATCTAGTCGCACCAACGGAAAGCTGCCGAGATATCTGGGGTGGGCCATATTGCGAACCCGGGCCATAATTGGTACACGTAACTTAGTCATTTTTCTCGTTTAATAAGAAGTCAAACTATAAAAGATAAACACAAATATTATTATTGTAAGTAATGTGTTTCACATTTTAACACTGAAGCACCTTGACTATTGTAAGAAGTTTGAACCCACGAGAACAATAACGGGAAACTCGGGACAAACCATTAAATTTAAAAAAACTAAGTTCATTGCTGGAAAGTGATGTCATCATCATTGCAGACTTTGAATGTTAAGTTAAACCAATTAGTACCTGTTTGCCTGCTTCCAATGCATTATATACAGAGAAGATTCAACACCACGAGCCATGAAGTTTTGGTTATTTAATTTTTTTGGCGCGATGCTACACCATCGGAGCCAGTTATATATAGTGGTCGAAACGCTGCTGAAGAGTTCTTTATCGAATAGAAAATGAATTTAATCATATTATTAGTAAGTTATCGCAAACGCAACCTCTCTCCTTAGTGTCTTCTCAAGAAGTTCAATCATATAACGAAGCAACAAGTTATGCTGCTTGTGACTGCTATTTTACAGCAGAGAATCATAAAGTGAGGCATCACGACTATCTCACAGGTGACATCATTGCAGCTACTTACATTCGGTGCAACAGGCTTATACAAAGACAAAGAAACGTTATACCTGTTTTCTCCCATAATCTTTCTAATTATGATGCTCACTTAATTGTAAAGACCTTACGATTACAACCTCGTAAAGTTAAACTCTTACCACAAACAGAGGAACGTTACATCACGTTCTGTAAAATTGATTTCCATATGAGTATCTAATTGATGAATCAAAATTCAGTGCAAAAGAGATACCTTTCCAGAAGTATTTTAATAAAACATTGAATAACACTGTATGCAATGATGAAAATTATGACTTTGCTAAGAAGATGTGGAAAACATTTATATGTAAAACTTTTGGCGATGATCATAATATGTATTTGATATTAGATGTGTTGTTAACAGCTGATATGGTTCAAAATTTCAAAGGTACATGAAAAGAGGCATATGGGTTAAACTTCACACAAATGTATACAACACCTGATTGGCATGGAACGCAATGCTGTATGATACCAAACAAGAGCTGCAACTACTGTTGGATGTAAACATGCATCTGTTTATGGAGCAGTCAATCAGAGGAGGTATCATTGAGTGTACTCTACGTCATGCCAAGACCAATAATCCCTATGTTAATGACTATAAACCTAACGAAGAGCATTCCTTTTTAATGTATTTAGATATGAACAACTTATATGGCACTGCCATGGTTGAAACATTACCTTATGGTAATTTCAAGTGGGAACCAACACCATAAGAGTGGAATGACGCTCAAAAGATATTCGAGTACCCAGTAAATAGTGAGAAAGTGTTCTTCGCTAAAGTGGATTTGCACTACCCACAAGAGATGCATGATGTACATCAAGACTTTCCTATGGCTCCAATCAATGAAATTCTTCCAGGCGGTACATGCAAAAAGTTATTACTGACGGTAAGTGATAAGGAAAATTACATTGTGCACTGTCGTCTCCTACAGTTTTATTTACAACAGGGTTTGCAGCTTCGTGAGATACATAAGGTTCTATGGTTCAAGCAATCCAAATGGTTCGAGACATATACGTATTAATAGCAATACACGTCGCGCAGCTGCTGCTACAGACTTTCAGAAATACTTTTATAAGTTAATGAACAACGCTATATATGGAAAGTCTGTTGAGAATGTAAGGAATCGTATTGATGTAAGGCTTGAAACTAATGAAATGAATTGTATAAAGCTTGCAGCATCACTGCGATTCAAGTCGCGAGAGATCTATGAAGAAAGGTTAGTCTTAGTGTACATGTTAAAGAAAACAGTTAAATTAGATAAAGCTAACTCTGTAGGAGCTGCTGTGCTAAATCTTTCGAAGTTGCTTATGTATAGATATCATTATGAAATCATGAAGCCACGATATAAAGAGAATATACGTATTGCATACAAGGATATTGACTCGTTTGTGTATTATATCAAAACAAATGACTTTATAAAGACATGCATGAAATGATTGGGTATTATGATACTAGTGATTATAAACAGCCCAATACATATAAGCTTCCTGCAAAGAATAAGAGGCAACTAGGGAAGATGAAAGATGAGTACAAAGATGATCCTATTAATGAGTTTGTTAGGTGGAGAGCAAAGATGTATGCGGTAGAAGATGCAAATAAAGAAAGCAGAAAGAGAATCAAGGGTATACGAAAGTGTGTAGTATTACGTTCGATGACTTTAAACATGTTTACAATCAGAGGAGATAGAAAGGAGAGTACAAAAGCAAATCAGATCAGAGAAACATGACACATTCACTGAAAAATTTAACAAAGTGGCTCTTGACTCACATGAAGATAAGCGTTGCATCTTTAATTGCAAAATACATATAGTGTCCTGAGAACATTATCGATTAGACCATCGTACAACTTGCGATCAATGTACATAAACTTTTATTTAATTATTATTCTTATTGCTACTCTAATTAAATTTCCCTTCTAGACTGGACGAAGTATGACTGCTATATGTGATCAGCGTGCCTGTATTACTGAATGTCAATGGTTAAACAAACTCCCGATCACTTAACACACACATATTTCATTTCATTTCCACTTTATATGCACATGATTAATGGAAAGTCAAAAACTTTTTGATTACTGTATATTATATATAGTTTATTTCAGATGCCAACACATTTATTTGGATACCCACGATATAAATCGCATGAGCATGAAACATTATCAGAAGCTCCTTCAGATATTCATGAAAATCAATTAAAATACTGGGTCAAAGGATTAAAGTAATAAATGGTGAAATCAATGCACTACGAAATACATTATCTTCAAATATTGAAACAGAAATCACAGAAGCACAGCAACATATACTCGATTTACTTCAAAGGCTTGATAATGAGTTGAACAGTGTTATTCTTAGGTATTCAAAGCTGGTAAATAAAAATGATTTGACTGAAGTTCAAAATACAATACAGCAATAAAATAAAATACAACAATACAAAATGAAGTAACACTAATAAAGAATCAATTCATTTCAAACACTGCTGCACAAGATTTGATTAATGATCTGAAAACAAAACTTACGGAGCTACAAAACACATTTAAATATCTACAAACAGCTGTCAACACATTAGAAAATGAACTTCAAAATAATTCTTTCCCAAGAATATCCTCAAAGAATGCAAGAAGCTATTTCCAAGGTACAAAATGAACTTAAAACCGTTACTGATGAATCAAATAAACTCCGTGATGATTTAACCAACCTACCTGCTTATAGTGATGTATCGAAAATTAGTTGAGAGCTTGGTGAGTTTGAAGCAATAATTAATAACATATCAGAGCTTAGAAATATTCAAATTGAACTAATGAACTGCACAGCATTGTAAATAATTTTCCTACCGAGTTAACTAGTTTACAAGAAGCACTCGCAAAGTTAAATAGGAAGTTAGTGGGTTTTAATATTCCTACAGATTTAATCAGTCTTCAACATGTTGTAAGCACTGTTCAAAGTGATTTAATAGAAATACAAAAGAACACACCAAAGGAATCTGATATCGAGAGTATACGTAAGCCTTTAAATGAATTAGCTACAAATCAAAATCAAAATGAAATAAAATCAAACTTAAGTGCTCTCCAAGAAACTATTAACACTTTCAACTTCGCAAGAAATAGAAGTAATAAAAAAGACAATAAGTAATATCCAAACTGTAATCGAAACAGCACAGAACATCCCTGAAGTAATAGACAATGTTACGGTTCAATTGCAAAGCCTTGAAACAAGTATATCATTCTTGTCAACGTGAGATCTTTCCGGTATACAAGAAGTGTTGATCCTTTTTGACTTCCGACTTGAGATTTATTAACAGCCATATGAAACAACAATTTCACACTTGCATACCAATAGATGAAAAAGAAATTATCTACAATTTTCATAAATGTAACCTTCACTTGCACACTTCTCACAGTAAACACACAACATTAATGCAAGAAGATTACCTTCTACAAATCAATGTCCTAAAAGTACTTCAACATTTTCACTGTATATTTTACTTCTACATTTTTGAATGGTATGATTTCCATTTGTGCGATAGTTATACAAAGAACGAATTTCGTTACACTACAAGAATCACTAGCAAGAAATGGTATAAATTTGAAAGTGATTACGTACCAAGAAAGGCAATAGAAGTTATTGAAGTATTCAAAATGAAGTTAAAGAAGCGATACAAGAACGTTCAAAATTCATTTCTGTTCATGGTTTTAATGAAATAGCTAGTGGGTTAAGGAATATGTTGAAAGATTTAGAGAATACTACACTAACACAACACTCTCATTGCTGATATTCAGAAACAGATTAGTGATCTAGAAACAAAATATACTTCTGTGAATAATGCTCTTAATAACTTATCCAAAGAGCATGCTGACATTAACGAATTTAGTAATGTAGAAGCATTAATAGATCTAATGCCCACAGCGACTCAGTTTTGGGAGGCGCAAGATAGTATTAAAACATTATAACCATAACAGACTTTAATTTTAATAACGATAAAATAAATAATAATATTATTACATAGCTGAAACATCTAGAAGATGCATTGGAAAGCGATATGCATAGGGCTATATATACTAATTCTAATGAATTGTTAACATCAATACATAATTTACGTAGCGTTCAGTTCTTTAAAATATATTCAATAACTAATAAGGAACGTGATTTCACACGTGGCAATGTTAGTGGTAAAATATATATTTTTGATATGAACACACCCTATTTTTAAATACCTTTTCTGGGTACGCTGAAAATTATAATTTTCCATTGGATGAAGAAGAATAAAGAGTTCCATATTGTTGATATATATTCAGCAAACGCTAGAGAAAAGTATGGCAATCTATCATTAGGTATACATGAAGGTAGTCGAGTACCAGATACACCATAGAAGATGAAATTGTACTTCATGAGTTTGATATTGTTGAAGGCGATGAGCTTCTTGTTCGATTGGATAAGTTTTCACCCACTGAGTATATCCTATATCCATTAATATTATCTTTATTGCTCAATTGATTTCAAGATCTTAAATAGCTAGATGAATAGTAGACTGTAAATTGTAGAAGAAATACACAAACCGCCGAGACAAAACTTTGACTGTTGTAACAAAGGTCATACATGATTTATGGAGGGCAGATTTGGTTGAAATTAACTCTGGGAACTTTAAACGCTTAGCCCAAGTAAATAAGGGTCATTCTTATCTTCTAACCACTATTGAAACTTTTAGTAAGTATGCATGGGCTGTGCCTGTTAAGAATAAAAAAGAATAAAGTTACCGCGCGTTTGATTCTGTACTCAAAGCAACTCAACAAGCACCATAATACTTGCTAACATATCGCGGTAGCGAGTTCTAAAATAAAGAGGTCATTAACTTAAAGAAACAAGGAGGTATTACACATTACTCTTCATACAGTGATAAGAAGGCTAGTATTGTTGAACGTTTTAATAGAACACTGCGTAATTTGATGTGGAAGCAGTTCACACTGCAAATTAATTATAAATAGTTCAATATTTTACAAGCACTAGTGAAGACGTGTAATAATAAAATCCATCAAACAATCAAAATGAAAACAATTGATGTCGTGAAGAAATAAAACGAACAATTAACATCAACATCAAAACGAAATAAAATTAATATCAACAGTCTATAGCAAGAAGTATACATCATCGTCGATGGCAAAATATAGAGTAGGAGGCTATGTTCGAAAAATTAAGTTTAAAAATAAGTTTGAAAGAGGCTTCACTCGCAATGGGAGCACATAAATATTTGAAATAGCTACTGTTTTTAAGACAGATCTGCCTACATATCACTTAAAAGATGAGCGAAATGAGATCATTAAAGGTCGTTCCTATGAGCACTAATGAATACCGAACACCCAGATGTATATTTAAATAAAAAGGTATACGTAGAACTAAAAGAAAGGCATATGTTAAGTAGTTGGGTTTATCTTGCGAGCATAATGCTTGGATTGATCTCAAAGCTATTATATAGTTAATCATAATATAATCTAAATAGTTTAAGATGTGGAGTGTTAAGAAACGACTTTCGGTGCCTAATTATTATAAGATGAATGCTGAACTTCTTCGTAATAACATTCGTTACTTAATAATAAGTACATCAGGTTGTGGGAAGACAACACTAGTCATTGATATATTCATGCTATCTTCGAATTCTCTTTACTGGGAAGGGAGACACTTATACGTATTTTCTAAAAGCTTAGAACAGCCCAAGTATTAACAACTGCAAACATAATTATAATGATATACAAGATAGGTTCCATTATCAATTGGCTACATTCAAATCTTCTGTTATAAAGTTAGATGATTGCAAGCAACAGTGTTATTATATTTGATAACTATATATTACAGGGTTAGGATGATGTACGGAACTACTTTACACAGGGATGATCTCGGGACGGGCGTAAGCCATAGTTCTGTTACCGCCCATAAAAAATCATTTTATCTTTATCTTTACAGGGATGGGCATAAGGCATAAAGGAATAGCTTGCTATTACTTAGTATAAACATATAGCAAAGTGCCGAAACAACTTATTAGAGATAAAGCAAACTTCTTATGTATATTTCGTCAAGACAACACTAACTTGAATCATATTTATAATGAGTTTGTTGTTGGTGACATGACATTTAATAAATTTAAAATTACAAGTTCCATAGCATGGAAGGAGAACTATGGCTTTATAACAATCGATATGACGAGAAAGTCGAAATATGGAAAGTATAGAAACAAAATCGACCATTTCTTTATAATCGAGTGACGATTATGTTATTACGAATCGAATGTCATTACGTTTAGCGAATAATTGATTCTCGTATGATACATCTAACATTAAATAATATAGTCTTTTTATAATTTCAAAACTAAACTCAAATAATGTTGAATTACAAAATGATGTCTTGGCGAAACATTTTAAGAAATTGAAAGAGAGTCACCGTAGCTATTATGAAAAGCAAAACCGACAAGAGAAACCATTGATGGTGCGATTGAGAGCTTAGACAAAGAAATTAAAGGAGTAACCGATGACAATAGAAATCTAATTACAGAACTTATACCTGAAGCACAACAAAATACAGGGTGTCCCACATAAAACCGGTACGCCTCACGCCCGAGATTCAAGTAACACTTTAACAGTAACAATGAACTAACTAAAAAAAGAATTGATAATAGTAACGTTTAAAAACATGTAGTTACCTGCTTATAAGAGATGCTTGAAGTGGTGGCCATGGGAATCCAGGCATCGCTGACTTCGTTTGATGACGTTACCAGCAACACGCTGTAATTCTGCAGGCGTTCCGTTTAAGATCGACTATTGTGCGAGTATTGTCAGCATACACTTTGCTTTTCAGTGTGCCCCATAAATAAAAATCACACGATTTTAAGTCCGGAAACCTTGGGGGTCAGAGTCCACTACTAACAAGTATGTCTTCAGGGAACACGTTGATTATGTGGGCCATACTTTGTTTGGATGTGTGAGCGGTTGCTCCATCTTGTTGGAATACTGCATACAGCTTCTCTGCATCTGTTAATTGTGCATAGAAAGAGTTAAAGATCTCTAGATATCTTGAACTGTTTAAGATGTCATTGAAAAATTTGGAACCGATAATGCGCATGCCGGACAACGCACACCAAACACCTATCTTCTCTGAGTGGAGAGGTTCTTCAAGCAGAATGCGTGGGTTCATGCGATCAGTATCTGCAATTCTGGGTGTTTACATAACCTGACGGAAACATTTCTATACTTTCCTTGATGCAGCCTGTCTTTATGTAAAATTCCACAATATAAATTCGCTGTTCTAATGCAAACTTCCCCATTTCTGTCACAAATGATCCTTGTTACCACAAGCACTGATTCAACACATTGCAACAACTCAACAATACGAGCTTCTCACAACAACTGACTCACGAACACAAGCTGCACTCAACTTTCCGATAAAATGCAGTGTAGCCACCATTCGAGACAGTTCTGGCATTTCACAAGCAATTTGACTACAGATGATTAATCGGTATATATATATATCCCCGTATATATAAATATAACCGTGAGGCGTACTGGTTTTATTTGGGACACCCTGTATAATTAAATATCCACCAACACCATCAGAAACCTCATTTAAAAAACAATTATTTGCTGCGTCTAAGGCGCTGCCTGAGATTAAAGAAACAAAAGATGATCATGTTGATGAAAAAGAAATTCAATTAAGTCCATTAGCGAGTAGATACTTCAGTACTAATAGATCTCATAAAGATGAAGTGTTTGGTTTACATTCTATTGATATTGATGGAGTAGTTCAGTGGAAGATTGGAAGTTAATGTTTCCTTTGATAATGATGAATTAATTATATATAGTGATAGTAAGATCGTACATGATCCATCGTTTCCCATCTATGAAAGATTTAAAGGAACAGAAGGCTTATGCTAGTTAATAACTTGTAAGCAACCAATTGGTTTCACTAATGAAGATTATGAAACTTAAAAGAAAATTTTAAAAATGACGAATGCAATATGTCAAAATCATGATCCATCATAGAATGTAGTGAAATCAAGCTACATTGATAAGTATGAGACATTAATTAACCCTATTGGGCTTGAACTTAACATGTGAGGGGAGGGGAGGGTTTGAATGAAAGGGAGAAAGGAGTGGGGATTAAGCGATATACAAACATGCCGCAACAGTTTATTTGGATGGATGATGTTAGGAAGTTAGTAGATAGATTATTAGTTATAGCACGTGAAGAAGCAGCAGGACATAGGAACTTTTATAATGAGAGAGTGGGTATAATGGATATTATGTAGTCTCGTTTATCTAACTTTATTGTTTCAAACCCAAAGGGATTAGGTTACCTCATAAAGATTATTCATATACTTGCACCAATATTTTGGCAAATTATTGAAGGTAAGGGCTTAGTGAAAGATATTATTAATAAATTGACTATGAACTACACCTCCCTGGCAATGAGTTCAGTGGTCCTGGTACACTTATAGATGAAACATTAGCGAGATGTGCTCGAGATATAAATAGATTAGATCAAGCATGTCGAGAGCATGATATTGCTTAGAAGAACTTTAAAGATCTAACAGATAGGCATAGAGGTGATCAAGACTTTAGAGTTTAAAGCTTTTGATAGAGTTGTTCGCAAAGATGCAGATTTAGGTGAAAAGTTATCTTTACTGGGAGTAGCAATGGCGATGAATACAAAACGAAAAATGGGATGGGGGTTATAATACTTGCTTAGGATTAAACGCACTACGGGGTTGAATTCATTTTTCATATAAAATATAGTTTTATTTATAACGAAGGCCAAAGATTGTCATTTCATATTCCATTCCATGAATTGAAATCACTAAACATTAATGACATTTTGAATAAAACACAACTTCAAAGAAGCAACGATGCTTACAGAAGGGTCAAAATATGAGTCTTACATTGAGTCTAGCCGTTAAAGAAAATTCATAATCAACCAAAAGCAGGTGGGTTTATATTTACAATTCCTGCGATTGTTGCTCCATTGGGAGCTGTTGGCAGTCTTGCAGGTGGTATAGCAGCTATAGCTAAGGCATTAAGCAAAGAAAAACAATGAAAAGCTGGAAGGACAAAAACGACACACTGAAGTTATGGAAACATCAATTCTAGCTAGAGGTAAAGGTCTATGTCGGACAGTCTTCCATCTACACCACCCTTCAGACAAGACTGTACTCTTGTTAACTTAGATAAATTAATTAACTGGAAATGTTATTGGTATGATAATAATAAGGCATACGTATTCCATTCATTTGGTGGAGTACCTCCCAAGTCTTTGTTTGATTATTTGACACCTAGTAATACAATAATTGAATATAATAGTGATCGAAAACAACATTTTGATGATGTGATTTGTGGTCATTTATGTATTAAACTATTAAAGTTCAAATCTCATGGATATAATTTTCGCCAGGCTTGAATATGGAAAGCTTGAATTTTCGCTAATGCCACTTGTTGAATATGATAAGAGTTATGCGATGAAACTAAAAGCTGATATACTTTGGAAGCCAAAAAACCCGATTCAATTTCATCCATATCAAAGTTTTCAAAGACATGTATCTGGTTCTTATTTCGAATTTTATGTAACAACACATTCATTGCAGTTTGTTATGGCCGATTTCGTAATCTTGATATCACAAAAGCTGATTATTTTAAAATATAGGATAGTTATTCAGCATTAAGGGTTGTGACACAAAAGAATATTGATATGTTCTATTCACCAACAACAGAGTTTATCGAGAATCGTCCCATATTTGTTATTAAAACTAGTAAAGGGAAACAAGTAGTAGTAAATGAAAGAACGAATATCAAAATTATAGTGGACTTTGAAGAAGCTATCCTTGCAAATACCTTTTGCACTGTGATACTAATAGCTGAAACCTCGTATATTTATGATGTGAAGAATGAATGAGTACAAGAGCACTTTTAATAAAGGTAACATACAACTATTTCTAATATGATAAAACGCATAATAGAAGTGCGCTGTGTAATTTTTTTTTAAAAAAAAAAAGAAACAGCTCTGGGCTATAATGCGATGTATCACTATCACCAGCTCCGTGCATCAACTTGCCTTCTGGAAGGATCTTCTAGTTTTGCTCGCGTTTACTAAACACAGCTTTCACAGTTTCCTAACTCATAATGAGAACAAAGGTTACCTGCATCTCCAGCTCGTTGGCGGGCATGCCACAATGTTCATCACCCCTACAACCCTCAGGTTCATATTTTTCATGGAGAAAACGAGGGCATTTTTTCCTCCCCTCCTCTCTCATTACTTACACCTCCTGTACGTGCAGTTTTGGGTTGGTTCGGTAACTGCATCACATTAAAATGACATTTTTTGTGTCGACCGTTTAAGAACAAAGCATCCATCCTAGCCGTCGCTGTTCGGATCTGCGTCGGCAAAATTCCACTGTTGCCACATCGACGCTTCCGACAAGTGTCGAGTGATGGCGCTAGCGTCATAGTGAGCGAGCACGAAGCGTCAATATCGGCAGTAAATATCAACTTTCCCGCACTGTGTGAGAAAGTGTGTAGAATTTTCTCTGTCAGAAAATGAATGTCACATATAGCGCCTGACGAACATCTTGAACCCTGGATAAAATATCACTGCACTGTAACACTGGTTTGACTTTATCACAACTAGGTTTCTCCCCTGGTGCTTACCGTGAGAACCGAGTGGGCTACGAAAATATTGTGGGCTGTTTGACAGAGTTACGTATTGCAACATGCAACTTATGAATGATAAAAAGAAGAAAGAATAGAAACACTTTCAATCATTAATTAAATCAATGTTGTCAAATTAAAAATTAAGAAGTACTAAACAACAATTTTAAAAAAAATATTCATCCATTTCTCGCTTCGTGTTTTGACGCCAGAGCTCTCTCGATATGATAAAGTGTGATTCTTTAATAGCTATAAATGTTTTAGTGATAAAATTACTAAGTTGGCAACAGTGCAAGGAACCTCCCGGCCTCTCTTATTACGAGAAATGAGCTTTAACATGTACCTAAACCACTTCCGGTTTCAGAAACAAGGTTTGCATACTATTATACACACCGGAAATGAACAGTAAATGGTAAAATGCATTATGATTAAAACCATATTGATGTATAAATCAGAGGTTTCAGGAAGGTGTGGAAAAGTAACTTTCCTGGTTTCCGTGTAACGAAAACAGCTCAAAAAAGGTAAAATACAATATCATCTCCTGTCCAAGAACCTTTATTTTCCTACTACTAAAGAACGGTTATTCTGCCGGTAATACTTTACGGGTGCGAAAGTTGGAGTACGACCCTAGCAGATGAACATAAATTACATATGTTTGAAAATAATGTTTTGAGTGGAAAATATTATATGAGGAGGAGCTCCACGAATTGTACGATTCACCAGATGTTGTAAGAATCATGGAATCGCGGCGTCTAAAGTGGCCAGGCAACGTAGACCAGATGGGAGAAAAACGAAGATTATATTCTACCCTGGTTGGAAAGTCGGATGGAAGGAGACCGTTGGGAAGACTGAGACGTCGTTAGGAAGCCAATATTAAAAGAGATCTTTGTGAAGTAGGCGTTCGTGATGAAACCTGGATTGATCTTGCCCAGGATAGAATCCAGTGGTGAGTGTATGTTACTGCGGCGATGAACTTACAAGTTCCGTACGACATAGAGTTAGTTAATTAAATTTATATTACTCATACTTTACTAAAATACATATGTAAAATAGCACTTTCTATAAATATTGTTAATGTTATTTTGATGTTACCTAAGGAATTGTAATTGTTAACTATAATTATTATTATTATTATTATTATTATAGTTTAGTACATTGTTGGAGTTACTGGTCTCCCACCAGGCGCCTTCCCAGGTGGCGGTAAATATAACCAATGATGCATATAAAAACCTAGGATTTCTTGTTAGGACAACCAAAGAATTTGCAAATGATAGCACTTTGAAAACTCTTTACTATTCCTATGTTAGGTCCAAACTTGAATATGCCTCACTTATATGGAATACCTTTATGAAATCTAGTTGCCAGAAGATCGAACACGTACAAAGCAATTTTTTACGGTTTCTACTCGAAATACGAATCTTACAACAATTTAATCGATAATTTTAAATTTCAGAAACTTGATCAAAGACGAACATTAAACGACCTACTCTTCTTGTACAGACTTTTGCACAATAAAATAGACTGTACAGAATTAATTGCAAAAATAATTATTAAGGTCCCATCCCTCAGAACGCGCGAGGGAAATAGTGGCCTATTATACTGCAGAAAAGCTCGTACAAACGTATTAAATGTATCACCTACATCGAGAACTAGTGCTACTTATAATGCAATAGGTAAGAATTGTACAAATTTGGACCTATTTGGAAATTCGGAAGAACTGTACAAAAGATTGATACAGAATATATTGTAAGAGAGAGAAAGAGAAAGAAAAAGAAACTTTTTGGACAAGAAAAAGGGTATAGATGTTTTATTATTTGTGTCATTAAATGAAACAATGTAACAATTATTGTAGACGCTATAAATAGGCATTAAGGCCTGTTGTGTCGATGAAATAAATAAATAAATAGCGGAATGCCGACCAGATATGGTGGGTACCGGAAATATACCGGGGCGAACCAAAACCAGTACTGCTGCCTTGCAGTTAGTAGAGGGATCTGCAAAGGCTAGGGAAAGATAACCCCGAACAAAAATATCATAGTGAGGGGAAGCAGCATCACCATTACCACTCTGAGGCTGAAGATGAATGACATCGGCAAGGCTCTGAGATGGACAGAGGACGGCACCTTGAATATCTACCTATACTGCGAGGTCTTAGAGCTGGCAACTCTACGCCGCTAAAACATGTCAAGAAATAGTAACAGATGCTTCATGAATTCTCCTGGGATAAAATATTCCGGAGATAAACTAGTCCCTCATTCGGATCCCCGGGCTGGGACTGCTTCAGGGGGCTCCAAGAACAGCATTAAGAAAGCCCGTAGAATAGGAACGTGGAACGTACGAACATTATACCAAACGAGCACTCTTCAGGTGGCGGTACGCGAGACCGAGAAGTACGAGCTAGACAAATTAGCGATACAAGAAATTGCGTGGGAGGGCCAAGATAGCATCCCACAGGGCAAGTACACTTTCTACTAAGGGGGAACACAGTCTCACGATTTCGGAACAGGATTCTTCATTAAGAACAGTATCCTTCAAGCGGTTCAGAATATAATTACGTAAACGAAAGGCTAACGCACGTTACGATACGTACTCGATGGCGCAACACAGTTTTATTAAACGTCTATGCTCCGACCGATGCGGCTACTGATAACGCAAAGATATATTCTACCATGAGCTAGAAAGGCTGTTTCAGCGATTACCGAAGTAAAATTCGAAAATTGTGTTGGGTGATTTCAATGCAAAGGTAGGGAGATGAGAAAAAAATTGACCTACTATAGGCAAATACAGCCTTCACGAAAAGAACATCAACAATGGAGAAAGACTGATAAGTTTCGCGATTTCGAAAAACTTACTGGTAAAGAGCACGTACTTTGAACACAAAGACATACACAAATACACATGGGTATCTCCGGACGGCCAAACTCTCAACCAGATCGATCACATATTAGTAGACAGACGAAGACACACCAACATAATGGATGTTTGGTCGTACAGAGGAGCGGAAGGTGACACCGACCATCAATTAGTGATCACAAAAGTAAGGGAAATGTTATGCAACGCGAACAGAGAAAACAAGGGGCCAAAAAATTGAAATTCGAAGTGAAACAATTAAATAATCCGAGCATAAAAGCAGATTACCAACTCGAACTTTCAAATAGGTTCGAAATCCTAGCCTACTCGAGTAATAATAATGATGATACTAATAATGAAATTGATGTAAGTAAGATGTGGGAGGTAATTCGTGAAACAATTAAGAGCGCAGCGAAGGAACGTTTAGGTGAGAAGAAACAACAGAAAAACAAACCTTGGTTTGATGAAGAATGCCTTAAGCTTCATGAGGAACGAAAACAAGCAAGGCAACGATGGCTAGGTAATAAAAGCAAAGCAAATATCAACTACTACAGTAACGCGAATGGAAACGCCACACTCGGGTTCAGAAACAAAAAGCGAGAATATCTGACGCAGAAGATTCAGGAGATTGGGGAAAACGGGAAGACAAATAAGATACGAGATCTATACAAAGGGGTAAACTCGTTAAGGAAAGGTTACCAGGAGAGGTTAGAAATGATAAGAAATGAACGTGGAGATCTCCAGGCTGATCTGACTAAAATTATCGATGTGTGGAAAAGTTATTTCGACAAAGTTCTTAATGTACACAACGGGGAAGAAACAGAGGAATTTGAAATTAATTCTGCAGAACCGTGGATTCCCGAACCTAGCGAGATCGAGATCGAAATGTCGGTAAAGAAATTGAAAAATTCAAATCATCAGGAATAGACAATATTCCAGACGAATTAATCAAAGCAGGAGGAACGGCACTAATCAAGGAACTACATAAATTGATAAGTGCCATATGGAGAAAGGAGGAGCTCCCAAAGGAATGGAAAACCTCAATCATAATTCCGATTTAGAAAAAGGGCGATAAATCGAACTGTAATAATTACCGCGGAATCTCGTTATTTCCAACCTGTTACAAGGTATTAAGTAATATTCTTCTAACATGCCTAAGTGTATACGTAGATGTAATAATTGGAAATCACCAATGTGGATTTAAAAGAAATAGATCCATGTTGGACCAGATTTTGGCCTTGAGGCAAATTTTGGAGAAGAAATGCGACGGTTCATCAGCTATTCATTGATTTAAAGTAATCATATGATTCTATCAAAAGGAGAAAGGTATACAGTATCCTGATACGATTTGGGATTCCGAAAAATATAGTTCAACTAGTGAAGATGTATCTCAGCGACCCCATAAGCAGAGAACGGATAGGTAATGATATGTCAGATAGTTTCAAGATTCGCAACGGATTGAAACAAGGCTATGCCTTCTCACTACTACTGTTTAACTTTGCGTTAGAATATGCGATTTTAAAAATTAAAGGGGACAAAAAGGGACTATCATTGAATGGTTTGAATCAACTGTTTGTATACACGGATGATGTAGATTTAATAGGGGACGATATATATGCACTACAAAGCAACACCGATGTCTTAGTAGAAGCGTGTGATGAGATAGGTCTACAGGTAAGGATAGATAATACAAAATACATGATAACAAGCGGAAACACAGGGAATGAAGCAAATAAAAACATAAGAATTAGGGATGAGGTCATAGAGAAAGTCAACAAACTTAAATACTTGGGAGCATACGTAACAAGCAAAAATAAGGTCACGGAGGAAATAAAAAGTCGCTTAATATCGGGGAACGCATGTTTCTATTCAGTCGAAAAACTTCTAACATCGCAATTAATAACAAGGAAATTGAAAATAAAATTCAATACTTTACGGTTGCGAAAGTTGGAGTACGACCCTATCAAATGAACATCAATTACGTGTATTCGAAAATAAGGTTTTGAGAAAGATATACGGGCCGAAGGGCCGAAACGCGAGGAGATGACTGGAGAGTGGAGGAGAATGCATAATAAAGAACTAACTGCACGGACTGTATGATGTACCAGATATTGTAAAAATAATAAAATCGCGACGACTAAGGTGGACAGGCCATGTAGATCGGATGTGGGAAAAACGAAGATTATAATTATTATATCCTGGTTGTAAGACCGGATGGAAAGAGGCCATTGGGAAGACCGAGACGTCGTTGGGAGGACAATATTAGAAGAGATCTGCGAGAAGTAGGTGTTTGTGATGAAAACTGGCTTGATATTGCCCAGGATAAAATTCAGTTTCAAACGTTTGTTACTGCGGCGATGAACTTGCGAGTTCCATAAGCCATAGAGTTAATTAGTTAGTACATTGTAGTCAATATACGTTATTAATAATTTTCGTGAGTTCTCCTCAAGCCCATACTCCGAATAAAATCTTCTGAAAGAAACACTACCGGCAAGATAGTTAACGCTTATTTTTTTTACCCCATTACACATACGCGACTGACGCTCACAGGGCTCAATTTCAACAATCTAGCCTGAGAAAAAAATCATTTTTTGAATCGTGCATTGAAGGCGAGCTGCTACTCAGCTGTGTCCGAAATGTTCAGGCTTAACTGTAAATGTTATTTTTCATATGATCTTGAGGCCGAAGTTAGTGAGAAGAGTTCATGAACTTCGTCCCGACCCGCACTACCTGAAAAGTCGTTCATTTGCCGAGCGCACATTCTCATCTTTAGGCGTTTACTATCGTGCTGTGTATGGTTTCTAATTCAGCGCATTCAGTGTACTGGCAAGGTGGATACCTCTGTTGTATTAATGCATTCTTTTTGACGAGCTATATCGTTAAGTGCTGTTCGTGAAACAACAAAGCGAAGAGTAGTGCTAAAGAAGTGGTAGTTTCTTATGTAATAAAAACTTAACTAATCTCTTAAAAAAAGTACCAAATAGTACCCACCTGAAATATTCCAGTACTACTGTATGAACCTTCAATGTACTAAAACCGGTAAGATTACGTACCCGTAGGTGCCCGATTGACAACAGCATAGTCTGAAAGTGTGCAGTGCACGATGTTCTGGCGGTATTTTTCTTTATGTGTGGCTGACGCATCCACCTGTTAACCGAAGCAGAGAACTGTACAGATTTGTTGTGAAGACATTGGGAATTCAAGTATGTCCTCTGCACGTTGAAGAATGAACTTTTAGGACAATTAAACTGTATTGTGCGAAAATGAGGACCCATTGTTGAAGAGCAGTAGAGACAGCTTTGGAAACATTAGCTTCTGGCCATGACATCAATGTGGGACCATTTACGAGTTTGCCGAAGAAACTAGAAAATAATACCTCAGTCCCTACCCATCCCCAGTAACACATACGTGTTTTAATGGTTGATAAAACCGTTTAATGTCCGGATTTTCAACGATTTTATCTACGTTTAAAACACGTATGTGCTACTGAGGCTAGTACCAGATGCCTGTCACAATCCATAAGACTTTAGCACATGGTCCAGACATTATTCGGTATTGCCTCGTATCTATTGGACGGCTGTCAGAAGACGCACAATAGGCATTACATAAGGTACTAAGGAGGTTCAGGGAAGGCCACACAAGGAAAACGTCTCGCATCTTCTGCTTGTGTCCTCGGGTCCGGAAATATCATCATGCCGAAAACTCCCAGTAGAGAAGTCCTGAGCACTTTCAAAAGCAGTATTGGGTCTGTATTCCCCAAGTCTGCCAGCGAGAAGTTTAGGCTCTGAGAATTCCGGGAGTAGCAGTGAGAGCGGAAGAGATGATGTTAGTGTAAAGCAATGATCTCCGTATATATCTAATGTATGTTTATCGTAGCACGAAATTGCAATGCTACTCCTACAAATTCAAGCCTAGGGATTCAAGCTTTCAGGGAAGAAAGTTCCTAACCAATTCAAGAGTTCGATCAATCCCGATTATTTATTTTCCTTTTTCCTCATTATGAAAACGTTTCTATTTTATAAGCTTTTATATTGAAGCGATTTCAACAATGAAGAAAAAAATTCGGCATTGATCGAACTCTTGAATTGGTTATGAACATTCTTTCCTGAAAGTTTGAACTCTCTAGGCTTGGATTTGTAGGAGCAGCATTGAAATTTCGTGCAACAATAAAAATACATTAGACATATATGTAGGTAGTGCTGCCATCTTTTGTTGGAGATCGTTGCGTTACATTAATCTTACCGCATGCATATACTTTTCTATTTATGATGTAGTCCAATATGAGAGGTGCCAATGTATTTCATGTGAATTTGTGGAATTTAGGTATTTATTTTTGCTTAACAAGGAATTGATGTGTAACAATGTTTTTGTATTTTAATACTTAATTCTGCTAGTATTATTATTGAACACCTTTTCAGCTACGTATAATTATCATTATAATTTACTCCTACACAAATATTTTGTGAAGCTAACATGCCAGGGTCCACCTCAATACGTCGAAGCGTCAGAACGTCGAAACTAAAAAACAGTCAGAACATATACAGAAAAGGACAAACCGTATACAGAAAATGACAAAACGTCGAAAACCACAAACGGTCATATCATCGAAGTGACAAAACGTCGACACTACAACACGGTCAGAACGTATACGAAAAGGGACAAATCGTATACAGAAAAGGTCAAATCGTCTAAACGAGGGGAAAATGATCACAGAAGGGAAAATTGTTCAGGATAAAGTCCCAACGAAATAAAAATACTTAAACGCAAAAGCGGGACCAGGCCAAAATGCGAAACGTCCAAGCGTCAGAACTTCTAAACCCTAACATGATGACAACGTCTACAGAAAGTGACAAAACGTCGAAAACCACAAACGGCGAGATCGTCGAAGTGACAGAACGTCTAAACTCCAAAACGGTCAGAAAGTTTAAAAAAAGGGCAAATCGTTTACAGAAAAGGTAAAATCGTCTAAAGCTACAAACGGTCAGATTGTCCAAGTGTCAGAAGATCTACAGAAATGAACAAATTGTTCAAAGGAAATGTACAAAAATGAAATTTAAAAAATAATGTTAACGCTTTAAAAATAATTTTAATTTTAAAACGATAAATAAATACAGATGAGCTCTTTGTTACAGCAACAAAAAAGAACAAAAAAAAAAACGAAAACTTGATAATAATAATAGCTTGATAATTATACCCACAAACAGTTCAAAGTAGCACTGGTGTTTTTTTTTTTGTTTTTTGTTTTTTTTTAGATTTCAGGTGGTCCAGAAATATGAATTTGGTTGTTTGACCTCTTTCAAACGTTTTACGTTTTTAATGTTTATATAAATGTGAATAGTTCAAAACTAGAATTATTTTATTTTTTCCCTGCGATTTACTAATGGTGGCCATTTTTCTATATCGCCGCATACAAAAATGTGTTTCCAGAGGTTTACGAAATATGTTATTAATTATGTGCGAACTGGCTTTCAATAGGAAGTTCAAATAAGAATTATTTCTTCCCTTAAAGTCTTCTTGACAAAGACCAAAACGTAATCGAACACTACTAAGTGGTATCCAAATGAGATCATCAGTACAGAACAAACGTCAAAGTTTTTTGTGTACCACTTCTAAGAAAACTATTAAACAACTTCATGGTCAACACTAGAATTGCAATCAGAAACCGTTCGTATGGACAAAAAAGTGTTTTCGCAAGTCAGTTTCTAATATAAATAATATGTCAAACAATTTGTGAATCATGATATATATATATATATATATTTATATTTCTAAGAAAACTATTTACCAACTTCACAAGAACTGAAATCAGAAACCGTTCGCACAAACAATAAAAAATGTAGTTCTAAATAAGATACTAAAATAATAATTAACATACAAAACAATTGGTCAATTTGGCTGACAAATGGTATAAGTCCCAAATAGCAAGTCTACAGGAGAGAAAATTTAAAGTTTGGATCTGCATATACGAGGTGTGACGCAAAAATAACGGGACTGAATGCATAAGTAAAGGAAACAAAGGAGTTGGCAGCAAATGTTGTGACAACGTCATGCGAATCCCCTCGTCTATCGGTTCTGTAAGTTTGGAGTCGCCGGGTCTAAGAAACTGAACTAAATTGAATTGAATTGAAAAATTCTTTATTTAAGCGGGAGAGGTTCAGCCTATGGCTGTTCTGCCACCTAACCCTTGTCCAAAGAATACATTGAAAAAATATACATAGACAAAAATAATAAAAAGGTTACAAAATCAATTGAGTATAGAAGGTAAAAAATGGCTAACATATGCAAATTTTAAGCAATGGAATCAGTTGGAAAACAACAACTAAGTGAAAAACATAGAAGCATACACACATCTACTAACACAGATACTGTGCATACAATACACAAAAGCATAAAAAGTTACGAGAAAGTCGAGTTAGACACTATTTGATGGTACAGAAAAAAGATGCGTGATATATCATTGTTCAAATTGTGCTATGAATATTATGTGTGCTTGAGCTTACCCGCTGTTGACATAGTAAGTAAGTGTTTAATGTTTTCTTGAAAACATAAAATGTTTTAACTTCAATTATGGAATTAGGTAAAGCATTCCATGATCTGGCAGCGAATATTGAAAATGATGCGCTTGTTTGTTTAAGCTGATGATGTGGAATATCAAAGTTCTTATTTCGGCGTGTCGAATAAGAATGAAAAGCAGATCTATTTATTAGTTTCCTATACAGATATTCGGGACAATCTGTTTTAAGAATTTTAAAAACAACACAGTAATAGTGTAAATACCTTCTTCTTGACATTGTCAGTAAATTGTTGTTATTGAGAACTGGCAGAATATGTTCAAATTTTCTTAAGCCAAAAGAGAAGCGGACACAAGAATTTTGTACCTTTTATAACAACTTAGCTTGGTTTATTGTAAGAAGTGAACCATAGACAGTATCATAATAAACGAATAAATGTAGTACCAACATTTGTGTGAGAACGAGTCTTACATCTTGTGATAAATAGTCTAGATTTTTTAAACAAATTCTTAACATCCGTACGGCTTTGGAACATTATATACACACATATTTTTTCATGGTTAATTTTGTATCGATTTCTGTTCCAAAATTGTTTATGTATTCTGAATACTTAATGTGTGAGTCCATTAACTGTAAGTCTAAATCGTAAGGCGTGATTTTATTGAGTTGATGAGAAGTTCCCAGAACAGTGTTTGTACATTTTAGCGGGCTAATTACAAGTCTATTGTTAACGCACCAGCTACTGATTGCATTTAGGTCTTGGTTAAGAGTTTCAACCGCTTTCGATATGTTTTCAGGTAATGTTGTTAAGAGTAATTGGGTGTCATCGGCGGCATAACAGTGAATATTTCCATGTCTGATAACCGATACCATATCTGCGGAATACAGAGTAAAAAATAATGGTCCTAGAATCGAACCTTGTGGAACACCCCTGTCAACAATAATTGCTTCGGAAACTTTGTATTGCTGAGTATGCAAAGTAACCTGGTGTTTTCGATTTAACATATAGGAACTGAACCATTTTAGTGTGTTGTCAGAGAAGTTATAATATTTCTTTTGCTAATAGAACACCATGACGGACAAGTTCAAATGCTTTTGAGAGGTCCAATAGAACTAGTATAATTACATGTCCGTCATCTAGTGCACGTAACTCAAAATCAGTAATATCTAACAAAGTAGTGAAAGTCACGAAAGCCTGATTGGACAGACGGCAGAATGCGAGCGCTATCAATATGATAAATAATTTGTTCGGGCAGTAACTATTCGATCACTTTAGAAAATATTGGCAATATACTTATTAGTCTAAGGTCATTGATGGATTTTGTAGCAGTCTCTTTCGGTAACGGTAAAACTGTAGCTAGTTTCCACGCAGCAGTGAAACTGACATTAGTCAATGAGTGGTTCATTATGTGTGTTAAAGGAGATAAGATGGCAGGCAAGGCTAGTTTCAACATCCTGCCAGTAGTGTCATTATAGCCAGTTGTATTTTACTTAATGCTATATACTGCCTTTCTTCCTTCATCTTCATTCATAGATCTTAATGCGAATGGTTTACTACAAGTGATATGTGTGATTGAATTGTACCGATTGATTTGTTGATCAAACTTAAAGTTCCTCGTCAGCGAGATATGGTATGAGCTAGCAAGAAGATAGTTGATAAGGTTAGGATCATTTAGTTCTTCAGGAAGTTCCAAACATGAGTTTTTACGGCATACTCCAAGTTCTCGCAGTGTCTTCCACGTACCTCTGGTATTTTTAGCGCAATTTACACGATAAGTAAAATAAGCAGACTTCTCTTGTCTTATTGCTGCAGTAGTAACGTTATGAAGATCTTTACATTCATTCCAGTGCTGCTGCAACCTAGTGTGTCTAAACTTTAGATGTACATGATCGCGAAGTTTTATCAACACCTTCAACTGGAGATGTATGGCAATTTGTTCTTTGTGATTCTAACTATACGTTTCAGTGCATGTAGGTCAAAGAGACTAGGTACAGAGCTTTCAAGAAAATTAACTTTACTATCTACATTATCGTGCGATTCAATTTGTTTCCAGTTCCACGCCCGTGCGCTTTGAAGAAAAGTTTCCTCCTTAAACTATCTGTAATCACGATAATGAATATCAAAATGTTTATACTGAGACTTTTGAAGGTTTAGGGTAACATACGTTAAACAATGATTCGATGAACCGATAGGTGAACTGACCCCACATGATTCGACAAATTCAGTTCTGTCAGTAATTATCAAATCGAGTAACGATTCACCATTCTCCGTTAATCTGGTTGGTTCTTTAATTAGTTGAGCAAGGTCAAAACTATCCAGAATTGACTTTAAATACTTCGTTTCAGCTTCATCCGGACACAGTTGATCGCAATTTAAGCTACCCAATATGTAAAGACTAAAGACTATCGACTTGTGGATATAAATGTGTTATAAAATCTTTGAGAATAGATAACTTACAATAAGGGTACTTGGTGGTCTATATACCGATGCCACACCTAACTGAAGCGAATTTACCCTAACAACCATAAGAAGACATTTTACATCCTCTCTATTCTAATTTTGAACAAGTTAAACATTTAAATGTTGATGATAATATAATATAACACCCCCACCTCCTTTACGTTGCCTATCTTGTCGAAGAATAGAATACCTAGGTATTTCAATAATGCTTGTATCTATTGATTGATCGAGCCACGATTCTGTACTACGAAAATTACTCACTGCATTTCCGAAAGCAATAGCCGTAATTAATCTATTTTGGGAATAATGGAACGGACATTAGAGTGCATCATTATGAACTGAGACCTTTGTACTATGTTTGCTATTCCCTCAATCTTACCATGTAGAGTACTCATTGTGGTACTCGTTCCAGTATTTAAGTGGTCAGGAATGCTACCGTGTATCAGACGTACATTACCGGTACTCATAGACAAGTTTAGGCAAACCTTTCTCTCTGTAACCACAGTATAACAAGAAAACGTTAGCAAGTAATCTCTTAGAAAGTAAACCGGTAAAGAATTTAGATTTGCACCTTATACAGTTACACAACTAACAGTTAAGACAAAAGTTTAATAACACACATGAAAAACTAACGTACACATAACTGCTAACGTAAGAAGCCGGCATTGCTCGCCCATGAAGAGCGAACTCTTCAAGCTGCAATTTGATCAATTGCACTACTACTACTTTCTACCACTTTTATACTTTCCAAGTCCTATCTTCTTTTCCCCGGAAGTTCGGTAACTAATAGCGGCCACACTGCAATGACTCACCATAATAGAACTGAAACTTTGCAACAGGAACGTTTCTATTCCCGTTCAGACGTACGTCGACGCAGGCAATTTGAAGGAGCTTGGTATCAGATCTGTTTTATGTTAATGTTTCCGTTATTTACTGTTTTAGAGAAACCAGTCAAACAATTCATTTAACAGATATGGTGTTAGATTATAACATTATTGAAATACAAAATTATTTATTTGCAAAATTGTCAAAAAAATATTTAACTTGGCAACATATCTTTAAAAAGAGAGAACCTTTCTTTTACCCATGTCATCGGGTGTGGAAATCTGCCAACAAACTTTCACAAACTAAGAACGTTTGGTTGTCTGAATATGGTGATCATTCGTTCAAGGGAAATAAATATAATTTCATATGACCCCGTAATTACCAAATGACGTAAATTTTGTGCCTAATGTATTATGTTAACCTGAAGTTTATAATTCTTGTTTCTAAATATGTGTTATTTGTAACTCCAGCATAATAATGTAAATATTCTGTTTTCCTTATGTCATGTTGTATCTCCCTAACGAAAAGTCAGTTGTAGTAGTGCAGTGTATTTTGGTGCGTGGCCCACTAGGATATTTGTCAGCTGTCTAGACGGGTCTCTGCATCAAAGAGAGCTCGAAAGCATTTTTCTCTTATGTGTTGTGAGATATTCAGAAGTTGCATAGCAGGCCTAGCTATTCCGTATTATATCTTTTTTAACTAAAGAAAGAACTAAGAATAAATCGGCATTAGCTCAAAGCAGAGAAAGTGTCTTCCCGCGATTAACATGTTTCATTTTTTCCTGCAATTTTTCATCATGTAGAGAGTATTATTTTTATGCAGCTAATATTGGCCAGTATGTAGTATTTAGAGACGATAAGTTAGATTTCTATAGAATTTAGTATGATTAGATTTAAGAAAATATTTACCTATATTGTTCACGTCCAGCTTGAGCGTGTTTCTTGATCTCATTAATTTCGATACTAGGACTGGATCAAGACCGTGTTTTCTTAAAACACATTTCGAGCTACTGATGATAGAGTAATTAACTGTTGCTAGAAGCCTTACAGAAGCAGA
>JAGDQP010011105.1:0-24844 GCA_022664845.1 Lepisma saccharinum
ATATATATATATATATATATATATATATATAAATCACAGCCATATTCAATCCACTAGTGGATGAGGCCTCTCCCCGAACGGAGGAGTTGGTCTACTGCTCCCACGCTGACCAGACGGGTTGGGAGAGGAGAGCCGAAGCTCTCACTGTGATCGCCACTGTCTTTTATTCACAGCAGCTCCCCAATTACCCTCACGATGCTGGGTCAACACCGAAATATTTGAGCCCCCATCGGGAATCGAACCCGGGACCGCTCGCATTGAAGTCGAGCGCGCTACCGACTAGGCTACGCAGGAGCTCATATATATATATATATATATATATATATATATATACTTTCATATCGTACCGATCTCAATAGGTACAGTATATTTTTCTTCGAAATCTACCTAAAGAATATAAAAACACTTTCAATTTACATTAGGAATGCAATATATGCCATTAGCAATCTTGCACATGAGATAAACGGTTTCCTTCTGGTCCTTAGGCATCTTTGGCTCAGACCCAAAAACTTACATTTTGCTTCAAAACTTTGTCAGACGCAGTCCCATTGTGGATGTTTTTTCTAAATGAATATTTTGAACATCAACTAAGATTTTAGCTAATTCATTGGTCATAAAATGTCAGGGACCCCGTAAAATTAAAAAAAAAAACAGTTCTATTCCAAAGTAGTACGAAAGATTAAAAAAAAAGTTTTTTCGATACTCAATTTTTCCGTTTTTTTTTAAGAAAAAAAAAAAACACTATCTAGCATAGTTCCGAAACCTTTTCCATGCCTATTTCTGGAGCAAGAAAGTTCCAGCTATACATGCCTGGCATATTGTTTTCCACTGATCGCTTTAAATGGTAATTTCACTCTACAACACACAATATATCTTCCTATTCGATGTTCTAAAGCAAAGAAAAAATATAGTTTTCTTAAGTTAAAACGTGAACGTGTTTTTCGTCCATTTAACTGTGTGCATTTGATTTCTATTGTGCTTTGCATGACACCTTCGTTACATAAATCTCCGGAGATAGCAAATGTTATCGTTGGCTCCTCCTGGAAAAATCCAGTCTCAAAAAATAAACAATTTTAGTTGAACTGCAGTTATTAGTTGCTTGATAGATGGCAGCAGAGATCGTTTCTCATGTGTGTAAAGATTTCTGCTTTAGCGTCATAGAGAACAAACAGCAAATGTTGAGCGCATGTAAGCACATAAAATTCGATTTAAGGACTTGTAAATATTTTGAGTTATACTTTTTTCCTGACGCAACTACTTTAAATAAATAGGGGCTTTCACATATATTCAGGTAAATAAAACAGGTTGGTCTGACCCTTTTTAGATGCTTAGCATACTCTTAATTTAGTGTCTTTATTATGTTATTTTTGTAGGGGCCAAAATTGAGTGTTTTAAGCTCTGGTCCTCAATTAACTAGTGATAAGTATTATCGAAAATTTTACTTTTGAATAAACAGCTGACATTTGATATTGATACTTATTGTTTCCATTATGGGCCTTGGGTTTAGGTCATGTCGCTTCCTGAACCGTTGGATATATGGAGGAATTATAGAAGGAGATGCCCAAACGTAGCTCTGCTTCGAAAATAAATTGAAACCGAAAATGGCCTGCGCCCCGGTTGTATGTATCACGGTCGGCCATATTGCGTATGGAATAAAATTAAAGTATTGAATTCACAGACATGCAAATAAACAGATCATTTCTTTGTGCTTTTCTGTGATGCTGAAAATGGTAATGATTTGTTTCGCTTTTGGATGCATGAACAGATACAATAAGAAGAGTCCCAATGTCACATTTCACAGGTGAGTGTTAGAGAAAACTTCTGTCGAAATATAAAATGATATAAATTGATGACATGGAGACAATTAAAAGTGTTTTTCTATGCTTTTCATTATGCCGTCAATATTGTAATTCGAGAATTTAAAGAGAAAGATTACTGTACTAATATTTATCATAGATTTTAAGTAATTACAAGAAACCTTATCAAAGGAAATATCAATAGTATTCATTATATTTCATGCAATTTGGGAAATTGTTTTTCGTTATGCAGCTTTCGATGTTCACTGGAAGTTTTGGTGTCTCTTTATGTTGAACTTAACAACATTTTATAAGCACTGGCAAATTATCTGTGTATGTTTGTATTCTTTAACCATAATTCCAAACGTTCACGTGTAAATTAAATGTGATTTATACAATGACCGTATCAATGTTTGACCAAGTAAGGAAAATTTCAACTCTAAGCAAGAACTGACGTTTATATAATAGAAAAAAATATATACGAAACAAAACCCTAAGACCATGCAGAATAAGTCAAAGAAAAAGGAGATCGCATTTATTTCATTTAACACGACAAAAAACAAATAGATTGCTGAAGGTGTAGTTGGACCAGTTGTAGTAGCCAATTGTGAACTTCGGTGGTTGCAGTGTAGATACTTGATTCTGTTTACGGTAGGTTGTTCCTTGAACAACGAAGGAGTGCAATAATTAATTATTTCACTGTACCTTCTACTCGATATGCACGGATATCTTGTATTACTTATACTTCTGTCCTCTTATTGTGCGCTCTGCTCTCTTCCAGATGCCCTTTGCACTTTTTATTTGATTTTGCGGGTACTGTATTTCTTGACTGCACAGTATTTGGGGGCTAAACTATTAAACCTTATGGAAGTATAAAATGTACTGTGATTACTACTATATCCAATATAAACTATTATTATTGTTTGTCTTCCTTATTAGTCAACCACTGGCGACTGGACCATTACTGGTACGGGCACCATGTAGCTTCGCATGTCGTAGACCAGGTGAATGAGAGACTAAATTGCAACAAATCTTTTCGAAATGAATACTGGAACATATTTTTTAACACTTTACGCTTTCTGAATCTTAGAAGCACTGTTATAAACATGTGTATCCAGTATGTTAGTATGTTTACATGGTTCAAGAGGTAAATTGTAATTTATGGTAGTCAAGAAATGTAAAAATTACAGCTATGGAGCTATTTAGATTCCATTGCGGTTGGGCAGACACATGGGGTATGTTAACGTCTAATAATAAATATAAAGTGACTAACCCATTTTCGCTATTTCGATATTATGTCTAATATAATCTGTATGCTTTTGATACTTGAAATATCTTCTAGCATGAAAAAAGCTAATTCCAAGTGTGCAATGATACCGCAAAATTTAGTAAACCGCTGATAGGGAACATCTTGAACAGGTTCCAATTCTGAACTCATACACTACACCTTTGAACATTTCAAGTTAATCGTTGTCACATTGCAAAGTGTCGACAATGATCCCTGCGGGTTCGTTGTGTTGCTTTCCTGTGGTTACGTAAAATACCAGAAAATATTTATGGGTTAATTTCTTCAGGAAAGCGGGAAAGTAACTATTCATTACTACCACAAGTCATATCAACTTCATTTTTTTTTTCAAATGGTGTATAGACGGCTATTAGCGAAACAGTTCTCTACGTTATTATTTAAATAGAAAAAAATATATTTTTGTTGTTTATTACGGACTTCAACTAATAATGTTCACTCTCTCGAGACTTCAAAGAGTAAATTTGAAATCTTAAAGCTGTGTCGGCCGCGTTCGCAGAAGAATTCCTTAATGAGCACATCTACCTATCTAACCAGAGTCTTACGCACTTAACGGATACAAATGTCAATATTTTTCATTGTGCAGTGTTTTTCTGCTATTTTTTTTCATTGAACCGCACCTGGAGTTTATTAAACCGTTGCCTGAAAACAAATGTAAGTATAATAACATATGATACAGATTTCTTATAAATATTATCTGTATGGTGTACATAAAACAATAGGGATTTTGTGGTTTTCTTCCATACGCAAGATGGCGGATGGCCGCACTGGACGATTAACGGGTGGCCATTTGCAGCTTCAAAATTTTTCATCTTAGGCGTCTCCTTCTAATCTAATTCCTCCAAGGCTAGATATGGTTTAGGGGGACTGGAGGAGAAAAATAAAGAAATAAACACAAAACAGCAACAAAATTTACGGGTAAAATGCCCTCCGGCAATGACAGAGCAAAGAAACACTCAGAGGGGAAGAAGCGTAAGGTAAATGTTGTGAACCTGCTTTTTTCTTCCCCGTCTCTTCTCGTATTTCTTTCTTTGCTTTGAAGGGGAGAGGGCAGCAGAGGTTTAGCCACCCGAAACATTCGATAGTGCTCGTACAGTTTTAAAGAACAAAACACAATCATTCATTCACTTATTCTGTGGGTAGTTGTCAATGCTTTTACTAGTAGAGGCCCTCGACAAACAATAAAAAAAAAGGCTTTTCCGACAGTCGTCTCCGATAATTTTGTTTTGTTATGCGTCTGAAGTGTACATAAGGTTCATATTTATTCGCTGTTTTTGGATTTGCTATGCGGCTCCGAAGTAGGTTTCAAATCTTCACTAGGCGAGGCCCTCGCGAGAGAATAAAAATTGGCATTTCCGATAGTTCTGTTTCGTTATGGCCCTGAATTGCACATAAGGTTCATATTCGTTCTGCGCTGTTCTGTGACCATGAAGTAGGCTTAAAATCTTCACTTCAACTTTCTCTCTATCGTGAAAACCAAAGTCATCTGCCCATTCACCGCTGCTGTAAGACTTGCAGTATGGTTCGGCAGTGAATGAAATATGACATTCGATAGTATATAACAACTATCGTATAGGTCCGATAGTTAAGAACTATCGAATAATTCGAGTCTTTATTCGATAGTGCCCAACACAATAATTAACATGCTGGGGTACACCGCCCTGATATTTGTACTGCCCGGTTAATTGGCACTCATATTTTTTTTTATGAAACTTAAAAATAATTTTGGGAAATTGATATTACTCAGAACACATTGGTTATGGTTTCCTTCCTGACGTTTCTTTCCCACTCGAAACACAATATTTTTTATTGGTCGTAGTTAAGATGATAATTTCAAGAAGAATTCGTTAATTTATAAGTCTAACCTAACAATATCTAAGCAAATAAGCTAAGGATCTGCTTTAATTTTTCTCTAGTTATATATTGCTATAAATTGACTATTGTAGTAATTTTCTTCTTAAACAACTAGAAGGATATTTAGAAACACCTTGGCATGAATCATTATGTAATGCATGTGCTAGGAAAGTGATTCTTTGTGAATTTGATTTTTGAATTTTTGTGAGGTATTCGAGGTTTGGTAAATATTTGGAGCACATGGTGTTAGTTATTAAGCACTACTCTACATGCAAAGATATTAGAGGTAGGATAAATATTTAAATACTGAAAAGACTGTTTATAGAACAAGCAATAATCACGATAAACTACGTAGGAAGTAAGAGCATAGTTTTCAAGCACATACAAAATGCAATGTTACGTTTTAAGCAGTAGAAGCACGTTGTTAAGTGGTTTGGAAGAAAATATTTACAAGATTCTGCAGTATTTACATGGTACTTTAAAATATGTATTGAGAGCAACACGCTACTTCGAGTATTGTATTTGAATGATATGTGGGAAAATAATCAATTCTTGACAAAGCGCGAAATAAATACGTCCAAAAATCACGCAGAAGTTTGCTATTAGTATTAATAGTTTAGTAACTATAGGAATAGTTTAGCAATTGAGTTAATCAGTAAATATAGCAAACATGACGCCAAAAAGCAGTAAAAACCACGTTAATACGAATAACATCATGCTTAGAATTGAATTGCCGAAATTTATTGGTGAAGGGAAAAATATAAAGCAACATTTTCAGGATTTAGAGGACATACAAACGTTACTTATGTGGAACGAACCAAGTTTTGTAGAGGTCCTTGCAATTAAATTGTTAGGCAGGTAAAGATAACTTTTGGAAGAACAGTTAAATAAACCGTACATAAGGGCTTTGGGATATTCAAAGCGGAAAGAGTACATGATAAAACTTTTTGGTGAAATACAAGTTTCAGGAAATCAGTGTGTTATTTTTAAAGAGCGGATTCAGACAAGAGATGGAACTGCGGTTCAATATATTTTAGATAAGGAAATTTTAACTTTTTCCTTGGACACCCCACTGAGTGATGAGGGATTGGTAATAGAAACCGAGCTAGGGTTGTCTCCGGAAATGCTTGAGAGAGTCGGCATTGACGAACACAAAACAATACATTGTCTGTTAAAATATATATTTATACTGTAACCAAATAAATTACGTGTTTTATGTTTCAGGTAGAAACGTACAATGGTTGCTTCAAACTGACTTTCCAGTCTTTAAGTTAGGTTTAGAGGAAGTTGGGTTAAAATAGGTCATTCGGAAAAGCACATAAAACTACAGTAAAATACAAATCGAAAATATCTGGTAAACAAAAGAAAGTAAACCTAATTGTTTATAAAATACATTAAATTATCTACTTTTAATTATTTACAATTTTTTAAGATTTCGGTTAAAGCTACTTTAGCTACGCATACAATAACACAATTGAGTTACATTCAGTCGCGTTTAGGTTTACTTGATATTAAATCAGGTTAAATTATATTATGTTTTTACAGTGTATTCTTCAATTAGAGAGAATCATGAAACTTATAATGTAGGGATATCTTCGTTCCTTCACAATTCTGACTCCTTTAAGCAAGTAACGGTGATCCGATCCTGTTGCAGCGTTTGTCACAGAATCGATTCACCGTGACGTAGAGCAACGAGTCGTAACTGTGAAATGCCTACAATCCTAAAAGAAAAGAAGGTGCATTAAAATTCTTATAAATCATCGAACTTCGGCGCGTGCAAAGGCAATGTAGTTTCCTCATAATAAACTCACCTAACCTACACTTAAGCGAAAATTAAACGTATTTTCTACACAACTTCCAAGGTAGTATCACGGAAAGTCATACCAAAACTTGGCCCTTTTTTTTCACGTGACGTTGATGCCATATTAACCTTCCACACAGAATATTAGATGCGGTACACAAAGTACAAATAGGTAAAAAAATTGACAAACATTACCACTGTTTCTTGGTGCCTCATAAACGAAGTTAGCTACACTGACGGAAATACGCAAGTTGCGATGTCGTGTATGTTCGGATCAGTGTTCAAATGTAAAGCGTCAACCATGAACCTTAATAGCATTTCGTTGGTATCGTGTATACAACATTCGTTTCCAACCAAATAAATGAATGCAGATAAATCAGCGTCTTGGAAATAGTGAGAGGAAATCGTTTTTGTTGTTTGCAAGCGATGCATTTTGTCAAGTATGTGGAAAACTGACAATTCTGCAACCGGTGATTCATATTTCACCTCCATAAATTTTCGTTCGGAGGGGTTGTCTCCCCTGTCCGGGGAAAAGCTCATCCAGTAGTAGATCGAATATGCATGTGATTTATTCACAATGCGGAAAGCGGTATATTTATCATTTTATCATGCGGAAGGTAGCCATGTTATTTTTAACGATGTTCACGAAGTCAGAGCTAGTTTGTTTCGTGCGAGAACTGAATTAACTGGGAATAAGATTCCGAATGGCTAATTAATAAACATCAGCTTTTGAACGGCAGTTTTATTGCAAAAGGATATAAGTTTTAAAACGGTATTTGGAACTACAGTTTTATTACAAAACGATATAAGTCCAATAAATTAATTGAAAGAGCGTCCCGTACCCAAGTAATTAAAAATATTGATGAATTACTGAGTAACACTTTTATGGCTTCTTCTTCTCGGGCATGTTATATGTATCATAGAAGAGAGCTAGGATGCGTGTTTCACCGCTCCGACAGCAACAGAGTGCAAGAAGGAAGACACCAGTCCGAGAGCAACTGAGTGTCAGGAATGTGCCAGTCCGACGGCAACTGAGTACAGAGTTAAGTTAGGTAGCATACCAGTCCGACAACAACTGAGTATGCTGGGTTGAACGAGTGTACCAGTCCGACAGCAATTGAGTGCGAGGGAGGAGGTAGATGAGAGAACTGATCACCCTTACGCATGATATTTTGTAATGGTGCTTCGGGTTTTTATAGGACTTCTGCTGAGGACTTCAAACTCCTCCTTTTTGGCGGTAGTGGCTCAGTCTGTGATTTCTTATTGAAACTGGAGTTATCGTCTGCTTTGCTTATGTTTCCACTGTTTATTTACCTTGCGTCACTTGTTATACACATGTAGTACACTCGCTACAATAATGTTTACATTCTGATTATGAGCGACGCGTGCTGAAGCACGTGGAACATTATTTATAACCGAATATAACTTAATAAAATAAATATGTATGACTGCAACTGCACACATTTTTAAATGAAAACCCACTTCGGGGCTTAAACGCGGATTTTAACCCCAAAAATAAAAACCTGGGTTTTACCCATCACTAAGGCAACTAAGAAATAACACACTTCTAAACAGTGTTTCTGTTTGGCGCTAAGAATAGACTGAGATTTTACAAGAACCTTCGTGAATGTACAAGAGCTAGCCAGCAAGATTATGCAGCTATTAAAAGGCGGTTGCAAGTAGCCCTTCACTGCTTCAAAAGAAGAAAGTGAAGTGATAACAAGATAAATAGAAGCTAGTAAATGTATCCTGTGTGCACTTCCTGGCTATAAAATGAAGCGGATAGACAGTTTCGTTAAGCCAGCGTCGAAAGAAAGTGGTAACTGATCCAAGTGAGGAAAGTAACAAAGAAAAAGGAGCAGAGTTTCTTGTGGTTGTGGGTGATAGGGTCGTTAGTAGCGATGAAACGGTGAAACCTGTGATAGAAACGGAAGCGGAAAGAGATAAAACAATGGTTAAGATGCAGGGGGAATAGTAGAATTACAGAAGTTGTTGTGAGTGTTAATTTCCCAGACATATGCAAAATTTCGGCCTACGTCTTCAATCCGAATCCACCAAATCCTTCACTGACAAATCAACAAAGAAAAACTGTGTTAGTGAACGTGCTTGTACCTGATGCTTTCCCGGCACGGTGTTGCGTTTGAAATGACAGATGGTGACAAAATAAGAATGGATAGCATTTTTTCCTGTGAAATGTCCTATTTACTTCAAAATGCTCAGGAAAAGGCTAGCAGCACAAAGTTGGGTGATTAGTATCGAAACCTTTCGACAATTCGAAGAAATGCTACTCTGCATCGTAATACCATAAGTTTTCACCATTGACAGCAGAAAATTTTCTGAAGGTTATGACGTCAAAAATGGAGGATGTTGCTACACAACTCAGAGAAGAAACGAAAAAGGAAAATCAATAAAACAGGTAAAGGTCGGCGTGAGGGCTATAAGTGAATGTTATTAACTGTGGAGACGAAAAGTTGCCTTTACCAGGTCCCTCACCACTAGACAAACCACTTCATAAGGATGGATAGTTTCGAGCTCTGTTGCGATTTAGAGCGTCCTATGATGAATCTCTTCGAGAACATGTAATAAATAGTCCAAAGAATATAACTTATTTAAGTCCTGACACGAGATTATAGAAGTTTGTGGAAAGCTTATCCAACAATAAATCGTGAATCGAGTAAACCAGAGCAAAAATTTTGCGACTTTAGGATATGAAAGATTGGATGTGAGTGGAACAGAACAATTCTCATTGTGCGTTCGTTACTTTTATGAAAGCAACTTAACAGAGTATTGCCTGGATCGCTTTTCAACTCGCACATGAAAACAAAATTTAGCTTGGATCATTGAATTATTTTCAGTTATATTTTTGTCATAATATTAGTAAGAAACACATTATACATAATCTATACGACAGTTGAAAATAACATATTGAATAAGATTGTATTAACGCCTTATCAACGCAATGGCGTCTTTGTTGAAATATGGTTTAATACTAAACGTAACTATTTTCAACCGATAACCGTTAATAAACAAAATAAGCATGAAATTAACATTGAAAGTACGTATGTGTGCTACTGGAGTCGTAAGCCATTTCTGGACTAAATGGTAACAGGAGATTTAACATGACATTCCACGCAAACGGAAGTGGGTACCAAAACAGGATCTCCACGCCTGGAAAGTGATGTAGAGGATTTGGTAGGATATCGGTGAGTTAACCCATCTCGAGCTTATGCAACGTAACCAGAGCATCAATGCAAATATCTACTGACAGCAGCTTGAAAGCCTACGGACTGCATTGTTGGAGAAACGTATCACTCTGGTTACTACGAAGGGTGAGCTCATCCACGCGCGGCAAGAAGGGCCATTGTTAAGATCTAGGAATTTGGCTGGGAAAACTCCTCTTGCCCGAAGTTTACACCAGATTGTGAACCAACATACATTTGTGTTTTTCGCAGCCTTCAAACTCACCTTTCCGGGAAAACACTAGAAATTGAGGATGACGTGCGACTAACCCATTTCTTTGCCTCGGAAACCGGTAATTTCTTTGAGCGGGCTAGTCAACACCTGTTTGGCATATGACAGAGTGTAGTTGAGTCCGATGGACACTACTTTCCTGACCAATGGCATTGTTCCAGTTAAGTTATGGTTCTTTTATTCACAATGTAAAAATAGGACATTACTTATGGGATACTCTGGTACATTTATTATCGGAAACGTAAAGCACTAAATATTTGATGTTAAAACATTAAAAAGAACCAGGATTTTATTGAAAAGCAAATCTTCAAATTAAAATGATTTTTACAACGTTTTCGCAAGAAATATTTAGAATAGCTGTCATGAAGAAATAATAAAGAATTAACGCATTAAATGCTCTATTAACAACCTCTCATCGTAGCAACAAATACCAGTGGAATACCGTAACGGAAGTTCTGCCGAATATAACAAGACATGAACAAAATGTTTTCGTAAAATGTTTGTATATTTTTAGAAGTCTAGCATTTGTGTGCCCACCAATATAAATTGTTATCGTCAAACATCTATCTAAAGCATCATGAGAAGACTAAATTGTCTGGATTTAGCAGAAGGAAAATACGATTTTTTTTTACTTTATTTGTGAGAAACACATTCGTTTGTTAGCACAGTATTGTAATTACTATTACCAAATTTATGAACCTTAGAAGTCACTATTTAATTTTCGAAGCTGTCAAAATGACACAGTAAGACAGAAGCATGGATGGAATAATGAGACGGATTAGTTCAGAACTTATACAGTTTAGCATAAGGGAAAAAATAGTTCAATCTGATTAGTCATTTTTAACTGTTGACCACCTCTCGTCTTTGTGGGTGCTTCTGGTGTAAGAAAGGATAAATAACATCTTATTTCGAAATGTACGCCCGTCTCTCTCTATCTGTGTTTCTTATAGATATCAGAGTGTAAGACACAAAGCGTGTAAGGAATAAATGAAGATCAGAGAAAGAGAACGTATTCCAACCATTAGTGTCAAATGTAGGTAAGAGTGCCATGTGTTAGGTCTTTTTAAAACTGATTACAGAAACAGAATATACAAGAGTCCTATTAAAAGCATATTTATTTGAAGTGCAAGTTTACGAAATGTTGATTGTGAACTTTTAAAACACTCTCTTTTTAACAAATGATGTTCTTCTCTTTTCCTCTTCGAATGGGAGTATTAAATCACAAGCCGGCAGGTCCTGAGGTGTGCTGGAGAGGGATTCGGAAGGTCTCTCAGATAGATATTTGTTGCGAGCCCCTGATTAAAATTGCTTGCGAGGAAAATTAAATATGAACTTTCCTAACTTAAGCACGTCTCCTAACACCCATTTTATTTCTCACAAAGTTTCCATTATTAAGTATAAGGATGATAGACCACTATTCAGTCTCTCTACCATTAATAATATGCCCACTGTGTTTATTCTTAGGCGCCACTGCATGTGTATTTGGTGATTTATTCAGTGTGTTTAGTGACGTGAAAGAACTGGTAAGCCATTTGTTAAATTATTTTGAGCATATCCCTGAGGAGGCCTACTTTGCTTATGTCACTGTCTATAACTTCTTTCAGCTAATAATAAAATACAGCTAGAGAAATATATTTCTATATTTGGATCATATTATTTGCGTCCTTGTCAGGATAGATTTAGAAAATGTCGCTGCTAGTTGTCCTGACTGAGGTTTTCCCCAAGAGCTTTATTAGTTTTAGCAAGAGAATACAGAGATATTATATGAAATTAGGTCTTTGATACAGCCTTCCCTTTCACTACTCCCGGAGAGGCGATCGCCGAGGAACTTTCGTTAGGTCAAAAGTTGCAGTGCAACCCTCAAAAGCAAATAAAGTAAAAGCAGTTGAAGAGAAATATTGTACTCTTTTCTTTTAACAACGTGTCCAGGCAAGACTTTTTCAATTTCATTTTAACAAAAAACATTAGGCTGTAGTACGTACATATGGCTTAGTTATCAATAGCATTTGCCACCTTTACATTTTTCTGGATTTTGAATTTAATTTTAAGATCTTTAGGCAACTTTCGCTCAGGTCGGATAGGTGATGGAATGAGGAAGGTGGAAGGAAACGGGAAATCCTTCAGAAAATACACGCACACCGTGTATACCCACCAAATGTCCACATACTTTGAACACAAAGAATCCGACGACTTCTAGCAACAGCGGTGAGCGCTCTACTAATTGAGCCACACCGACCCACATATTTTCTGGAGTATTACTTACTTACGGAACTCGAAAGTGCACCGGCGCAGTAACAAACGTTAACCTTCGCATTTCTTCCTTGGAGATGGGAAGGGAGTTTTCATAACGATCTACTGCTTCTTGATGATCCCTTCTAATATTGTCCTTCCAATGAACTTTGAGTCTTCCCAACGGTCTCTTTCTATCCGGTATTAAATCTTCTTGAGAAGAGCTTATGATAATTCACTGTCTTTGATTGGAAACGTGAAGTGCTTTCCAAGGGATACTCTGGATAGATGAAATGCTTCAGAGCTTGGAGTGAAAGTGTACTACTATATCGGAAATGAACTATTGTACAAAAATGAATTGGTTTAAGTTTTGGACCAAGTCACGGGGTCTAAGGGGCAACTGTGCAATGCGCCCAGAGCACGAAAATAGGACGCCAAATATTCCCATTGAATAATAGTTTCCAGACTGGGTAAAATTTCTGTCTGCATTATCAGTATTTTGTACCGATTCTCGTACGATTTTCCACACATACAATATCGTACGTTCCAGAAAACAGTATGTCATGTTTCACAAAAAGGTGGTTACAGAAGGTATCGCGACCAGACCATTCCAGAGGGGATGTTACCCTTGCAATTTGCAGATACCAGTCAGCAATTATTCCTTAGAATTAGTTTATCTATTTCTGACCCTTTAGTCTAGTAAATACAATTCATTTTTCAAACCATTTTCAACTTTGCAGTTTCCAACGCATGGTCATCATACTAAAGTGTGTATAACGTGATTTTATTTTCAATTCATGGAAATAAAACTACTTCAATATCCGACCGTGAGATCAGAATTTAAAAATGAAAGCAACGAACCAAACTAATAATTATTTCGCGTGAGAACTTCATCCTACATTAAGTGTTAACTTAGCAATACGTGATGTTGCACCCCCAACTACATTAGCCAATCAGGTTGAGCTATTGATTTCCTTACCTTTTGAAATAATGCCAAGCTTAATGTCCAGAAGCATGTTGCTCTCAAAACAGGAAATTTCTAAAGATTCTTGGTTTTAAATTCTGTATTTCATTAACAGCAGATGCTGTTTTAACCAGTTTTCGATGTATTGTGGAAAGTTGATATTCCCTCTCTACAAAAATTTTCCATGGCTTTGTTTTCCGAAATTATCCTCAAGCCTGGAATATGAAAGCGACCTAAAGTCCATTTCTCAACGATCTAAATACTTACCTTTTCAAAAATTTGCATAAATCGGACATTGCCGAGAATTATAAATTGTTGCAGTGTCTCAGCAATTTGGGTCTGAAGTACGAATTTTTAAAAGTATTTGCTCCTCATTACAAATTCTATGTTAACAATTCTCAATATGTGTTGTCATTAAAATGAGATTTACTTTTCATGAAACTGTTAACTTAATGGCTCAGTGTTTGCGCAGAGGTAGGAACAACGCAACAGTATCGAAATCAGGGAATTTAACTAGCTAAATTATTAAAAATCTCGGGGAGTCATATGAATAGCGGCTTAAAAAAAACTTTACGGAGGGTAGGTCCCGGGAATCCATAATACAAAGCAGATTTTTTTTCGCTCCCAAGATGAGAGTGAAATTATTTTAAGGAGAAGGCCTGCGCATCGAAGACCTTCCTTAGCTGCAGATTCGAATATGTCTCTACCTACAGTGACAAACTATCCTGTTTTTATATTCTTCTATTCTGTGACAAAATTACCTACCAGCTTATAATTTTGACAACATTACCTACTAGTTAAGGTTTCGTGAGCCTACCGGTGACAAGATTACCTACGTAATAAATCAAAGACAGTAAAAAGGTTCATTGTAGAATATGAAGACAGGCGTACACGAACTTCAGAACATAGAATAACTGTGCAGAAGTAATTTCGTATATGAGAAAAAATTGATAGGGAGCAAAAGTACGGGATTTATGCTGAGACGCCATGTTGCCATTGGGCAACAGTGTAGCCCAGTTATGGAAGTGAAAATTACTACATACGTCGGAAAAAAGCACCACATGGAGACGGAAGTGTGGACGATGCAAGGAGTAGTGGGTTAGGGTCTTCGTAAAGGAATTGGAGAGTAGAGGGTCATGGCGAATAAAGAAACAATATTGAAAACTAGAATTCAAGTGCAACCAGAGACGGAATAAAGGAAATATTGGAGATAATAGACCACAATTTATTGTATTTAATAAAATGTATTGTTAGTAACTAAAGAAAATATATAACAATCCAGTTAACATTAAAGAAGATATACACTATTCTTCCATATTACCATACCTAAATATAAATGGAGTAAATCCTAGTTTAAAGAGAATAGGTATTGTTTACGTCCATATTACTCTATGTAATAAATTTCAATGATTTAATAGTTCGCTCATCTCACATCTAAGATTACGATTGTCTGCTTTAATTTTAAGATTCAGCAGATAACTTTTGAAAAGATTTATGGTGATTTCATGTGTAGCTAGAAACACGAGCGTGACTCTTCGAAGAAGCAGCTACCAGCAGGGGTACTTTAACGAGGTACCTCGGACCTCAGTTTACCCACGTCTGTAGGTTGGATGTGTACAAACTCGCGAGTTATTTGAATAAAAATAAAATTGATTATACTTTGGTATATTTACACATGAATGTTTGAAGGACTTTTTGTTGCTCTATTTAAATAAGACTAAACAGATTGATTCCGCAAACATCTAAACATTTTTTTCTTTTATTGCAATATTTCTTTGAAAACATTCATATTTAAAGCTACAATGGGAACACACTATTGTTCCCATGTATCCTAAAGTGTTATTCCACACAGTCATTTTAATTCAATTGTATCCGAATAATTAAAATTAAAAATAAATCCCGGTGCGTATTCTCCTGCTTTTAAGAGTATAGTTATTTGTACGCTAAAGAAGTCTACGCATTATTACGTGTCGTTTCAAGTCACTATTTTCTGCCTATTTATATTCGCATATTTCAAATTAGAAGCAACTTTATGCATTCTTGTCTCTTTTTAACTCACGATCTTTATTTTTTCATATCTACGTTTCACATTCAAAACAACTTTCTCCTGTAGGTATGAGTTTTCAGCCAATTATTAAAGTACATACTGTATATATTCATACGTACATCATTAGAGGCCCACTCGTCTACATACGTTAACATGTTTTCAGATGACTCTTTCGAGTACATTTATATTAATTAAATAGGTATCTTGTCTGTATGTTTACTGTGTCTTTTCAGTTCCAATATTTTGAGAGCATTTCCATTCACATGTATCACCTTTCCTATGTCTGTGTTAACACGACTCTCTTTAAATCACACTTTAGAATTGTTCTATGCAAACACTTTTTATATTCCTACGGCCTCTCGCTTGTATGAGTTAAAATGTGCATTTTCAGAATATTTGTTTGAAGACTTTAAAATCCTCCTGTTGTGCATTAATAAGGCCACTCGTATGTATGTGTTAACATATGCGTATTCAGACAAGTCCTTCCAATACATTTGTAAACCCCATGTTTCTTATTGAAAAGGCATCTCGTCTGTATGTGTTAACATGTGTCTTTTCAAATTACTCTTTCGAGTAAATTTATTTTTGCATGTTTCACATTGAAAAGGCCTCTGGTCTGTATGTGTTAACATGTGCCTCTTCAGAAGACTCCTTCGAGTACATTTATATCCGCATGTTTCACACTGAAAAGGCTTCTCGTTTGTATGTGTTAACCTGTGCGTATTCAGATGACTCCTTCGAAGAAATTTATATCCGCATGTTTCACACTGAAACGGCCTCTCGTCTGTATGTGTTAACACGTGAGTCTTCATACAACTCCTTCGAGTACATTTATATCCACATGTTTCACATTGAAAAGGACTCTCGTCTGTATGTGTTAAAATGTGTTTTTTAAAATCACTCTTTAGGATGCATTTATATCCGCATGTTTCACACAGAAAAGGCCTCTGGTCTGTATGTGTTAGCATGTGCCTCTTCAGATTACTTCTTCGAATAAATTTATATGCGCATGTTTCACACTGAAAAGGCCTCTCGTCTGTATGTGTTAACATGTGAATCTTCATACAACCCCTTAGAGTACATGTATATCCGCATGTTTCACAATGAAAATGCCTCTCGTCTGTATGTGTATATCCACATATTTCAGACTTACAAGGTTTCTCCCGTGCGTGACTGTTCATGTGTTTTTTGAGGCTGTTCTTCTCGATAGATTGGTATCTGCATAATTTACACTGGAAATATTCCTGATCTTCATTGGCTCGTCTGTGCCCTTTTAGCTGAAATGGGAGTCAACATTTATTTCATATGTTTTCCTTATTGGACAGTTGACCAGCTTTTGAAAAATAATTACATTTTACTCGTACAATTAATGACACAGCTTCTCGCTTGAGGTATATCTGATCTTACGCACTTATTTATTTAACCTTTTTTAGTAGTTTACCCCCACTCAATGAATATTTCTAACTTATATCGTTCTTCAATTATGTTCAGTTGGCTGTTCTGATTGTTCTAAAACTGCGAAATTATTTTCTCTTGAAGTTGTAATTGGCCCCCGCGAGAATTTGTGCGACATTTGTGTGCTGGTCAAAACATTAGTTACAACAACAATTATAATTTTTGACTGGTAGGTTTTGCAAAAAATGCAGAACAAGAAATATCATATTTGCATTAAACACATATTATTTTTAAAAATTATAACAGGGGAAATTTTGACTTAGAACATGCCTTTTATATGAACGTCAAGTGTGAAGTGCTTTCCTGCAAGTTAGCAACGTTGAGAGAAGAATTTAAGCCAGGCCAGCTGCTTTCAGTAGTGAGATTAGTTCGTGTGACGTTTATTAGAACTGAAAGTTATTTGAAGGTATAACGAAATGTGTATGAATTGTTGTTAATGAGAGAAATAGTTAATATGAGTGTTAATAGTAGATATATCATTTGGGCATTGTATTTCTTGTAGTAGTTTATGGGCTGCCATGTAGTGAATAGCACTTGTTGTCACTGCTCTCACGGGACCTCAACATCTAGCCTAGCTTTGGCTTCTTAGTGTAGAATGAAAGATTTTGTGTAGCAGACGCACGGGAGGGAATATTACACGCACGACCACATTGGGATCGACGACACTTCTCAGTGTCGGATGGTAGAGGTTAGTTTGAGACATTTTACATTATACAATGATCTTTTCATCACCACGCACTCTGCGTCATTGTTCATTTCTTCAACATACCGAAACAACACACAAAATGTCAACATTCAATGCCATGTATTGTTCAAGAAACAACTTCCACAGCTACTCCTAAAATGACGTGGAACCAAAAGCACTCACGTAGCTCAGATCGACTTTCTTCAACCAGTCAACGCTCCAGATCACCGCTTCAGCGACGACGATCAGTACCTCACTTCCAACTAAAAGTACTCATGCAATACCTCGGAATCCGATTCTAATGACATGGATTGCGAGCATCTAACGTCCAGTTGATTTCAACTCCAGATTAACCAACTTACGCCTTCTTACTCACAAGATTCGACACCAAATCTTCTATAACTACTAACAAAATAAATACGCAGAGATATCATAACTGAAATTACTCCCACTAGGAATAGCCTAATTATCGAATCAACGGACAAAAATTGGAAAGTCACATTTCCATAGGACACAGTTTCGAAATATTTGACGAATTCGCTCATCTCACACCTCTCAATGCACAACGCATAAAACAACCGTCACCACAGAAACGCAAACCGATGCTTATAGTATTTTGAAAGCCGTTACACCAGATACCACTCCATCTGAAGTAGATGCTAAATTACGTCTAGGAGATAATACCATTCAGAAGTGTCAACGTATCATTACTTCACAAGGCACTCCCAGCTATTTAGTGCGAGTTCTGACATCACACTAGCCAAACCATCGATAATGTATTACGGAATGGAGCATATATCTCGAAGACGCATAGGTTCTAACCTTATCGCACACAGCCACCTCACCACTTAGACACGAGCGCTCTGAAGCGAACAGAGATCATATCGCTACTGAATGCAAAGAGTCACCAATCTGCGGATAATCATCAGAAATTCATCCAACTCGAAGCTGTGAAAATATCGAAAATGTACCGAACCCAGCCCGGCAGTCAAACAGCAACATCAACTAATTCCAATTCCTAAAGTTGAGCAGATTATACAGTTCATGGGCATTACATTCTCCAACCTCAACTCATTCAAAAGAGCCGCTATTGTCCACAAGATCTGCCTTGCACCCGAAGACATCTTTCATCCCAAGTCCATGCTACCTTTACTAGTTCAGATATTTTCTTTTTTGTAGCACCGTTCACCCCAACGTAAAGACATCACATATCTTAATTCTTATTCCATTCCCTTTTTCACTCCCATTTTGCACAGCGACCATCAATGTTAAATATCGGGCTCACCTTCTTTCATGAAGATCTGGAATCACCACTAGATCAAGAAGAAGCTTTCATTCGTTCCATTATAATCAACGTAGCATGATGTGTATCACATCTCATTCATTTTGTTCATCAGATCATCAACTGGTTACCCCAACAGTATGGTAATAAGCAAAGCCGATTAGATCAATGATATACTGAAATAAAACATGAATAAATATATCTTTTTCGAGCTTTAGACCAACCATTCCCTCCCAAAAATCCCTAATTTCCATAAATTCTTCCCTCAAGCGACGGCGTAACGCTTGAACGGGGACTAGTAACGCTGTCGCATGAGGGACTAGCATTACACGGAAGAAGAAAATGATAGCAGAACTCAACAGATCAGAACAAAACTGAATATGAACTGAACCAACTCGGGAACAAAATTCTGTCCTCCCACAATAACTTGAACTGGAAACAATTTCAGAAAGTTGCTGGAGAAAGTTATCTTCCTCCAACAGAAAAGAACAACGAATTGGTTGCAAATGTAAAGATGCCCCAATAAAAAAAAACTTTGCATTTGATATCTCGAAGCTGAGTGAATCAGTGAGAATTATTGGAGAAAACCCTTATCCTGCCGGGAACTTAGCGGAAGTTGAAATGCAAGCACATTTGTAGAACACTTGGCGGAGTGACTGCGCCAACTCTCAGCGGAAGAGTAGAGGCTATCTCGGCCTCCTACGTTGTGAAAATTGGAGGAGGTACTTTGGTTTACGTCCGTCACGGTGGAAGCTCACAAGTGGCGTAAACCTATTAATTCGTAACGGAGGTTCGCGGCCAGGAAGTAGACAGAGTATCAGGTTACTGCATAACGGGCGGTCCCCAGTTCCTGTTATAAGGTAACGGACGAAGATACAGATGAATGAGGTGACAGAACCTTGTAAGTTGAAAGTGGAGTAATCAATCCTGTAAATCTACAACAATGAAACGGATTAAGTAGGGTTCTTTATCATCAACGTGAAGAAATATTGTAGTAAGTTTCGTGTTGGCGCAAGCTGTTCCTCCTTTACATTGATTATCAGTAGTCCACTCAAGAAAGGTTGTTATGCTACCTATAGAAACTTTCGAACTGATTTTACTAATGAACAACTGCAATAAATCGTTCAATACAGAAACTGGAACTTACTATTGCGCAACTTATATAGCTGCTTTCTTAGAAATTGATTGCTGGATTTAAAAAAGTAAAACATGAAAACAGAATATTAAAAAAATCATATGACTAAATTTCTGCGTGAAAATTTGTGAATTCATAAATAGAATATGTTGAAATTGAGATTTTATTCATATCAATTGATACAGGATTTGCATTGAGGTCATATTGACCAAATTAACTGAATTTTAATTTTCTATATTTGTTCATATCAAGGCACAGAGTTATACCACTCACTGGAAACATTATCTTATGGTACTCTACGATTTAGAAATCATATAAAAAAATGTTAAGTATGTTTTACTCAGTCAATATTTTCAACAGAGAATTAGACTGTTATATTTGCAACTGCTTGTAAATGGTCAATGTTTGTTAAACACAATACGAAGCTACGGAAAATAAATATTCCCATATTTTTTTTGTTTTATATTATCATTCCCTGTGTTCTGTTACTATGTCTATGCAGAATCTGCAGCTCGGCTTTGTCAGTTCGATAACAGCGAACAAAATAAACAAAAAATGCATGACTATAGTTTAATGGAACTACGTTTTCTCATCATACACATATTTATGGCCACACTGAAAGAAACATGCCACAATCAGCGTGGAATATATACCCCTTTCTCGAGAAATTTTCATAACGGTAAAGCAATGTACATTGTACAAACTTTGATTCAATATTAAGTAATCTTAAAAGGTCTTATAGTTTGGGAAACCTTCGTTTCATAAATGGCAAACTTGCCAAACGTGATGCACATATATTTGTGAAGGCAGCTTTTGACAATAAATATATTCATACTTGATTCCCTGGAAAGACGATTCATCAAAAAGCAGATTAGATCGCATTAATAGAAGGCGTTGCTACAATCAATAAAGCTACAAAGAAAATCTTTACGAAAACGCAGTAATAAAGAAAATACTAAACTCTTACAGAAAAAGGACACAAGAAATTTGATACCAACGTGACAATCTAGCTTATGCTTCTACTCTTCACCAAACATACTGTATATTTTGGCCCTATCTTTGTTCTACGTTGGCATTATAATATGTTCCTATAATTGAAGTGTTACCTATTTTGACAATTTTGAATGCAACTATATTTCAGCTTCTTTTCGAATTCTGGCCATTGTAAAACGCGAGTATCTCAACCTCCTACAAATCAGCTGCACTGGTTCATTTGGTAAAGTGATTGTATTCGGTAAAGAACGCGACTCACCTATTCACTTTCGGATTGGGTGATAATTGCTTATTTTTGGAATGCTGAAAATTACAAACTGGTCATGAGACTAGCATCTTCGTACCTTTTACGTTTCGGTTTTCAAAGATTTCCAACCAAGCAAAGGAAATTATCAGTTAAAGGGAACAAGAAACAGAGTGTTGAAAGGAGGAACTAAGCAACACTAGTAGTTTGTAAGAACCGTATTAATAACACAGTCTATCTTGAAAACATGCGCATGAGATAAATCTACAGAGTTTGAACATAGGATTGGCTCAGTATGTGCTGAAGTCTGAATTAGTTTACTGCTGGGAGAAGAATTCTTGGCGAAGTATGAAGTGAACATAGGCTTCGAAGGCTGCAAAAGACAATACTGAGACAGGGGGATAAATGTACGCGATCAAGTTTCAAGTATTTCATGAAGGAAATAAGGTCGTCCAGGTATTCACAAAAGGCTTGAAGTCGAACGGAGAACCCAAGCAACGTGGATCACACGTGTGAAAATACTGAGGAAGAGAAAATTATAGCTTGTTCTTAATGTGGTTGAGTATTGCGACGTTTTAGGTATCTAATAACATACTAGTGTATTAATATCTATGGCCACAAAACGTCATAGGAACCAGCATGTGCAAAGTAATAATTCACGGCTGATGCTTTATGTATAAATGACTAATAAAATGCAGTTACATAGGACGACGTAGAAGGCGAGCATGTTCGTAACAAAGAAACTGATGAATTTTGAGGACTGTCAAGTCGATGATGAGGCTAATACCTAACAAGTTACATTAGCATAGTGCATGCAAGATATTGGTTTAACATTGATCTATGTGCAAAGTTTCGCTGTTCCTATTATTGTAATGTAGCAATTTTGGTTGCCCATACCGGCAAATTCCATATTAACGGTTTTCATAAATCAGATATTCCAGAGTAATTGTGGTTACACTAGGACATATAGAGTATTTTTAATCAGAAAACGAATGCAAATCCTTTCATTTAATGTAGTGGGAACGATACCAGCCAGCAAGAGCGAATATTTGAAAGTATAACAGTACACTCATGATATATTTGATCAAATATCGTATCAAAAAGTAACGTAGTTTAAGCTCCCTTAAGATGTTCTATGTTACTAAATGTACTCAATTAACATCCAGCAAACGTGTCATTCCCCAAACAATATAAAACAGTAATTCGTTACGACTTACCCCAAACCAAAACTCAACAAGAATAAAAGCAACCACCAAGGTCAGTGTAAGGAAAGCGGAACTTGAATATAATACTTCTGAGAGACATAAGACGAGTAAAAATATTCCCATGCAAATCAATGAAAATGTCATACCAACATGGCGCGGATGATCAACGCCGTTAAGGAATGAGCTCCAATGAACTGGACGGTCTGGAATACATATTAAAGATGGAACGAAAGCAGAACTCACAAAATTGCTTGCAACCTGAGGGAGTAATAGTTTACATTACACGTATCCTTTCTTACGATAAAGAAATGTTTTATTTAGATGAAAACCATACTCTACCATTGTGAGAAGGTGTAACCGATGAATAGGTTGTGTCACCGAGGGTGCATTAGGGTGTGAAGGTTGTGTCACCGAGGGTGCATTAGCACTTGTTCGCGAATATCCATGTCTGGAGCATGTCTGATAGCGATGAGTTCCCATAAGCTTAGCAATTTAGGTGTTTTCCTTAAGGGTTTACGTAATCACATTTGGCAGAAAGTACTCAATTTTGTAGAAAACCTTTTCCTGTCTCTTAAATTCTTCTACGGAAAGAGTGTCAGCACCCTAAGCGGTGAAGTTGTGAAGATGGCAAGATCCAAGATGTTTGTAGGATTAGCATTTCTTGAATGTTGAATCTCCGACTGTGAAATATGCTTCAATCTCTGGTATTCTTGTACATATAAGTATTACTATAACAGCAAAAATATTTAAACATTTCAATGTAGTAATAAATCAAACAGCTTCAATTCATTTTATCTGTCGAAAAGTGAAATTTAAACTTCGCAAGGATTGCAGTGTTTCTAACTTGCTTCACTACACACTACATTAATATATATCAATGCATATCTTCGCCATTGAGTACAATCCAGATAAATATTAATGGCACAATTTGCAAACCACGTTTATTTGAAGAAGGTTATTGAAGTCAATGCGAGTGCTTCCAGTCAGAGGGGAAGACAGGGAGTTGCAGTTACCTTCTACTGACTCGTTGTTAATGCGCGATTTCCTTTAGAACATCCCATGTGACCCTTTCGTTCTAAGATATTTGGATGCTTCCAACGTTACCGAAACAGAGATACATTCCAGAACTATATAGGAATTGTTTTGTTGATATTCAGTTCAGTCTCCCCCACGCACTTAGTTAAATCTGTACACAAACTCGTTTCATAACAGGTCACAAACTGAATCATGAAATATAATCCGGAGTGACCTTGTGAACTTAAGTTCAATATACTGTCTCATTCCACAGTTACAGTTAAAAACACTAAAGCAAAATATTAATGTTACACTTATAACAATCTGAATAAAGGTTATAAGACTTATGCTATGATACGAAACACTACAAGAACTGAATCAAATAATATTTACAGTTGAACATATTGATATGTGTGGTTTATACTAACGTGTAAATAATTTTCGGCCTCAGAATAAAAGGTCTAGAAACAAAATTATTACTAGTTAACTGCAATATTAAAGCTACTTTCGTTCAAATGGTTCAAACGGCTAATAAAGAAATTATTTAATCCAAGATTTGAAAAGAATATACATATATCTTAAAAAAGAGTATGTACTATCGGAAAAGCTAAAAGAGGCTGAGAGTGGACTGTATTTAAATTTATCATGGACGAAATTTAAAAAAAAATCCAATTATTTACCTGGAGAGACGATTTCAGGTTTTGCGAAGATTTTGAAGAATCTGTTAATAGTCTTTTTGATTCCTGCTTCTGTTTTAACTGTATGTTTTCTTCTGAGCACTCACGTTCACTGGCGTCGACTAAAGATTTTTCAGTAGGCAAAATTATTTCTACGCTGCAGAATGGATCTACATTATGCTCGGTCTTTGCAGAAATGGAGCTGCAAGACTGAAAAATTGAAAGTAGTTACAAGATCTTTTTGTTTTTTAGAAACCTCATCACCTAATAATTATAAGATCGATTAAAGGCACCGGTAAAACAGATCAGATTAAAGGCACTGTCTAACAATTACAGTTTTGTGATACCATATATATATATATATATATATATAATAAATCACAGCCATATTCAATCCACTAGTGGATGAGGCCTCTCCCCGAAGGGAGGAGTTGGTCTACTGCTCCCACGCTGACCAGACGGGTTGGGAGAGGAGAGCCGAAGCTCTCACTGTGATCGCCACTGTCTTTTATTCACAGCAGCTCCCCAATTGTCCTCACGATGCTGGGTCAACACCGAAATATTTGAGCCCCCATCGGGAATCGAACCCGGGACCGCTCGCACTGAAGTCGAGCGCGCTACCGACTAGGCTACGCAGGAGCTCATATATATATATATATATATATATATATATATATATATATATATAT
>JAGDQP010011105.1:24944-53916 GCA_022664845.1 Lepisma saccharinum
CAAAGATAATGCTTACACGAATATTACATGGAGAGTACTTAGGAAAATTCCTCCTAACTTCAAAAATTCACCTGCCCATAAAATTAGTTCTAATAATCGTAATGGATTTTACAATTATAGCGGTAGCAGACACGTTCACCGTCATGCAACAACCTTCAGGAACAGATAATACATAACACATTATCTATTTATCTATCTCTATCGCAAATACACACAGAAACACTATTGTACAGAAGTACGAGTGAGACAAAATTTTTTATCAATTAAGTTGATAGCCGCAGTAACAGCAAGCCAACCGGGATTTGATTAAACAAATGAATGTATTCTTAGTACTGTTTATTACGCAACCATCCTTCACATAAAAGTAGTTAAGAAAATTAAACTTGTTAGAAATGTTCTATTTACGCTTCTTTAAACTCGGTGTTCGCTTCGATAATTTATCAGAGTTCAATGTTGTTTGGGGAATAACTTGTGTCACTATTGGAAAAGTTTAAACTTTTCAATTTTGAGTAAAACAGGTCTCATGCCTTTGACATTATTATGCAGTCCGAGTTCCTGTTTTGAGGGAATTGGAAATATCAAGTTCCACAGTTCATTTTCCCAATCTGATAGCAGCAAGAAAACAAAGTATTTGTTCATACTTGATTGTTTATTCTTATCATATCAATCATTTCGGGATGTGCTTGTATCGGTTATATATACTTCTGAATGCGTGTATTGGAATGCGTAGGAATGTTCATATTTATTTAAAGATAAACATATGAAGAAATAACAAAAACTCCGGTTGTAATTAATTTGTGGATACTATGGATACATCTATGGTTGAAGGGATACATGCCATCTTGCTTATTCTACACGAAGAATCATGTATAGTTTGCTTGAGGAGCATTGTTTGAATAGGATTGGTCTAGTTGTGTTGTACACGATAGAATTATGTAACCGAGAATTTTGTAAAGCCAAAAGTTCCACCAATAATAATATAGTAGAGGAACGGAATAACTTATAAATACAATTGGTCTTTCAATATACGAGTAGTCTTACATATCACAAATTCCTTATATTTGTTAATTAAAGACTTATCATTTTACTTTCATTTCGTATCTAACTAACTAACTAACTGGCAACCTCATCGCAGCCGTACGAAACGTTCGCCATTGGATTCTATACTGGGCAACATCATGCCAGTTTCCACCATAATACCTACTTCTCGAAGACCTCTTCTAATATTTTTTTTTCGACGAAGTTTCGCTATTCCCAATGGTCTGTCTCCATTTAGCCTTCCAGCCAGGATAGAATATAATCTAATCTTACCTCCAATCGAGCTACATGACCTGCCCACCACAGTCGCCGAGATTTCATAATTTTTACATGTGGTGTATCGTACAGTGAGTGGAGTTCTTCATTATGTAGTCTCCTCCATTGCCCAATCATCTCGTGCCGTTTATCTTTCTAAATATTTTATTTTCAAACACATTGAATTTATGGTCATCTGCTAGGGTCGTACTTCAACTTTCGCAACTGAAAACTATAACCGGCAGAATAACCGTTCTATATATTTTCAATTTCCTTGATATTAATCTATGACATCATCCCTAATTCTTATGTGGTTAATTCCTTCATTCCACGTGTTTCGGATTGTTGTCATGTATTTTGTTTTATCTATGTTTACCTGAAGAGATATTTCATTCTACGATTCTACTAAAATATCGGTGTTACTTTTAAGTGCATCTATATCATAGCTTATGAAATCTACATCATCCGGGTATACGAGCAGTTGATTCAGTCCATTCAATGACAGTACCTTTCTGTCATCTTTAATTTTTAAAATCGCATATTGTAACGCAAACTTAAATAGTAGCGGTGACAAGGCATCGCTTTGTGTCAATCCGTTACAAATCTTGAAACTATCTGACATCACCTATTCGTACTCTGCTCACGGGGTCGCTGAGACACATCTTCAATAGTTGAACAAGTTTTGCGGAATACCAAGTAGTATCAGGATTCTGTATATCTTCTCCCTTCTGACAGATTATTATGCTTTCCTGAAATCAATGAATAGCTGGTGAACCGTCCCATCGTATTCCCATCTCCTCCAGGAAAATTACCTCAAGGTGAAATCTGGCCCGTTCTGGATCTATTTTTTCTAAATCCACATTGCTGATCTCCAATTATTTTATGTACGTATGAACTTAGTCATGTAATGAGAATATTACATAATGTTTTGTAACAGGTTGGAAGTAACGAGATTCCGCGGAAAATATTAGTCTCATGTATCGCCTTTTTGTAGATCGAAACTATTATTGAGGTTTTCAATTCCTCTGGAAGCTGCTCCTTTCTCCATATTGCACTTACTAATTTATGTAGTTCCTTGGTTAGTGCCGTTCCTCCGGCTTTAATTAATTCGACTGTAATATTGTTTATTCCTGCTGATTTGACATTCTCCGATTTCTTTACCGACATTTCGATCTCGATCTCGCTAGATTCGGGTATCCACGGTTCTGGGGTATGGATATTAAATCCTCTGTTTGTTCCCCGTCGTGTACATTAACAAGTTTGTCGAAATAACATTTCCACCCATCTACAATTTTAGTCGGATCCGTCTGAAGATCTCCACGTTCATTCTTAATAGTTCATAACCTCGGCCGGTAACTTTATATTTACGAGTTCACCTCTTTGTACAGATCTCGTATGTGATTCGTCTTGCCGTTTTGCTCTTCTGAATCCTCCGCATCATATATTCTGCATCGGAGAATCCATGAACCATCTCTTACTCCTTCTAGACATGTTTTAGCGGTGTAGAGTTGTAACTTATACGACCTCGCAGTAAAGGCTGACATTCAAGATGTCGTCCTCTGTCCATCTCTGAGCCTTGCCGATGCCATTCATCTTCAGCCTCAGGTTGATAATGGTGAATCTGCTACCTTTCACCATGATACTTTTGTTCGGGTTTAGCTTCCTTCACCCTTTGCAGTTCCCTCTACTAACTGCAAGGCAGCAATATTGGTTTTGGTCCGCCCAGGAATATTTCCGGTACTCGCCATATCTGGTCGGCATTTCTCTATCCGCCACCTGGGTAGGCGCTTCTGGGAGACCAGTAACTCCAAATCGGGTTCAACTCCGATCAAATAGCTAATTACAGAAACGCTTAACAATAAATCAAATAATGATATGCGGAATTTATGGTTCACCGAGGGAATAATAACGGTCGTCTACTTTTAGTCAAAAATTTGCAAAGTTTGATAAAGACAATCAAAGCATACATCTACTAGAACAAGGTATATACATTTAAAAACTTATAAAATAATAATAGAATTCATTTCAATGTAAGGATTATAAGAGAAATGAAGTGTATATTTATTATAATTGATACCTGGAATACCCAATAAAAGCTTTACGGAAGTTAGATTATAATTTAGACGACAGATATCTATTATATAAATAAATGCTAAATTTAGAATATCGACCAAATAGAATATCGTTAGCGTTCATTGATTTGTCGGTCTCAAAACCCCACAGAGCTTAAATAAATTTTAACGAATCACAATTATTTTTAATATTAAAGCTAAATTCATTCAAATTGTTGAACGTTGTATGAAGAACTTAAGAAAAGATGGAAGAAGCATATGGCAATATCAATTTACTATCAATATTAATAGCAATATCAATATTAATGTACTATGCAATAAATAACCTCATATAAGCTGAAAATAAAATGTACTTATAAGAACCATCAACGGAATTAATAAAACTTCTAACTACTTACCACGAATGAAAATATAGGATTCTCAAAATGCTCTGCCGAATCTGCTAATGTTCTTTCTGATTCGTACTCCTGTTTTATGACGCTGTTTCCTTCTAACCAATCGCTTTTAGATTCACGTATATTGACGTCGAATAAAGATGTCTGAGTCGATAGCATTGGTAAGTCGCAGCATAATGGATCTACACTATTCTCAGCCTTTATACCACTTGAGCTGTATTGCTGTGTGGAAAATATAATGCAGTTACAAACAAATAAATGGCACTTTTAGAAACAGTGTAACAACCCATCGCTTAGATTGTTAGCTTCAAACGACGGTAAGTACAGACTAGTATAGGAAGAGCCAAATTAATTTTTTCACACCACTTATTAACTTATAGGTAAAAATATCGCTGTTCAAACTTATATGTATGATTTCACTTAGCTAAAGTTAATATTTCTAGCGACACATCGAACACCGGCCGATATCGAGCCTCTACAGGGCAAATATCACAGATACGGAAATTTGCTGCCGTTCAGATTACACACTGACTTAAATTAGCTTTGATTTTCCAACACTCAAAGCTATTTCTGAAATATAAAAAAAACGTTCGTACTTCTCTCTCACTCACATGCAGATACGCACAAGCACGAGGAAGACAACTTTGCGCACGAGTAACGTTGAAAAACATAATATCCGCCAGTCAACAGTACATTTACAGTGTATTCTACTAATAACACAAAACGTGACTCAAATGAATGTTTTTACTACTGCCTATTATTGAACCATGCATTCAATTAAAGAAATATTACGGAAATGAAAAATCTTTGCGATATCGACATGGCACAAACGAATTGATGTTACTCGCTGGGAAGTATTCCTATTCATGACCATGCCCCCCCTTTTTTTACTTTTGAATTTTCTTGGGAATCGTATAATTCCTTCGAGTAATTCCGTCCGGCACAAGTGAAATATTTCTGTTGTTAATTTTAGATAAAGCAGACGGTACAATGCAATATCAGCTTATTTGAAGTGGTGTTTAAAATATATACAATTGGTTTGTCTATGATATCCACTGCCAACAGCACAGAATGCATTTGTGTATTCTCGATCGTCTTTACTTTATTATCATTTTTTGCCGGAAATATTTTTCAAAATTATATTATATTGTGCGTATGAATACATAAATATGAAGATATATATTTAAAGATTTAAATGCAATTTGATTGTTCTGTATTCGAGGGAAGACAAACTAATAAATGATAATATACTACTTATAACTTCATGGTATAAAAATAGCATATGTGTTCTATAGTACTGTACAGGAGGAAAAACAACGTCATTGCTGCAAAACCATCATTCAAACAGCGCTTACATTGCTATGTGGTACGTAGCAGGATTATGTAATCAAGATTTGTATCGAGTCGAACAAGTATTCCACAATAAATAATAAAGTCGAATAAACACTGGTTATAGAAAGGAACTCATATTAGAATATTATAGCATCCTTTCATGAAACGATTTTCTAATGTACTGTAAATGAAAACATGTATGTGATATTATATCCTTTTGATTGAAGAACTTAAAACAATTTATTATAGCAATGCTTTATATTAAAGCTTTTGACATAATCGTACGATAGAGTTACTACAGGATACACTAAACACACAATAAAGGAGTTTCATTCCTTGAATTCTCATTGCTGCAAACATAATAACTTCTGAAAAGAAAGAAGAACGTGATTTTCTGTTAAATCCCAGTACAACAAATGAGTAAGCACTATTTTCACACTTCCAAGGTATATTGCAACCGAACCTATTAATTTGAAGGTTTAGAGACAAAGTTTGAGTTATGCCGTGGAATTCATTAGATCACATAATAGTTGGAGGCGTAAGTAAAGCTAGGCTATTTTTTTCTTTTAGCACTTTGGATAGTAGGATAAGTTTATAAAGTGATTTTCACGTAAACAGAGACATTCAATTATTAAAGTAGGAGGAAAGGTGATCATAGTATCTAAGTATAAAAATGAATCGAACGCAGGCATTTTGGATTTGCTGCTGACGTCTGGCCAACTACGCGTAAGGTATGAGTATACTACGTCACCGTTGTGAATGCGTGACACTACCAACATCAGAGACAGACACAGTCTAACCGAAATAGGTAAGAACGTTTTCATGGAAAGTAAAAAAAATACAAAGAAGCGAAAGTACACCTGTGATTAACAGGATCATTGCCAGATGAGTTATGATCCAATATTAAGTTCTTTGAATGCATATTGGACAGACATGGTACTAGTTTTTGGAAAAGGCTTAGTACGATTTCCAGTTTTCAAATAGATGGGAATGCTCCATAAGTGACTGAAATATTAAATACCATTACCATAAGCTAGGATATGAGGGAGTATTGAAAAACTGTGTTGACATTAGGTCGGCGAGTACTGGATTCCACCTAACCTAAACCTAAAAGTGCACACACTTTACCAAAAAGTAATTCGTTGTCCAGGGACGGTATATGATTGACATTGTTTCACAGACATATGGCCCACGTAATGTGTATCAGTGAACAAAAGAACCACTTGTGAACGACATATCGCTTTTTGTAGAGCTGTAGGTCTTAGAGGGGGGTTAAATCGTAAGGTGTAACCTTACTAGTTTTAATAACAGGTAAGTAGCTGCTAACTTAAACAGTTTCCAATGCGTGATGGGAAGTTGGAAGGATATTGTAAAAATATCAATGGTTCCGGACAAGCGAAACTTATGACAAACACAAATAGCAGATATATGAAACGTGAAATATTTTAAAACGGTACAAAGCCGATTGCTAACGTTTCAAAGGTTTTTGAGGGGTACACAAGAGAACACTGCAAAAATAATCGAAATACCTCTGGAATAAGGATAGCACAATGCATATATCACGAAGCGGAAAATAGCATTCTATTTCTCCATCGGCAATTAGCGCTGGGGAATATCAAATTAATCCGGGAAAGTCCAAGCCCGGGCTCTTATGGTCCAATGGACATGTGTGGGTGTAGCGGTTGGCTACAAGGTTACCGTATTGTATTAGGATGGACAACGCACACTATGAAATTTGGCGGTTGTAGTACTAAAGCGAGGGTGTTTCGCATTCTACGATGTTGGTAAAATGAAATGTTCAATCATTGTGATGTTTTATTTTAGAATAGCCTGTTATTTCTCAGATAGCAAATTCAGGTGCGATGCTGCTATTATTTATACGTGGGGGATATGAAGAAAATTTTGTTCAATGCAGGTGTAAACTTGCAATGTAAACAATGCATAAATACGTATTGGACAGGAAGCACTTAGCCCTGATCTATTGAATACAAAACTGTCCCAGAAGATACGCAAGGTCTGATAATACGGTTTAATAAAAGCTTTATATATGTTTTTTTATGAACCACAAACCATCACATTAATTTAGTTATGCACTCACCTCAATAAAAGTATCCGAAACTTCTATTTTCTCAACTTTCACTTCTTCGAACTCCTGAGAGGCCATGGACCAGTAGAACTTTGTACCATCATTACAATCCATATTTCTCATTTAATTCAATAAACCACATCAAGTAGCACACATGCAATATTTATCTTCTACGGCATAGTTTGTCTAAATTGGATCTATACATTTCTTTGATGCATCAAATGTACAGGGTCCCTGCAACTTAAAAAAGTGACAAATTATTAGTGCAATGAAAGTACAGCTTAATATGTTGCCCTGGAGTTAGTTAAAATCACAATTTCCTTTTCTGAACCGAAATCATTGCAAAAATGTTTATCATATCAAATCCCGAGTTCAAGTCACTTGGTGTGTATCATATCTATACCATGTTTTAAATTAGGGCTACCTAAAACACAACGCCAGATCATTAACACACCAATGAAACATATAACTTAATACCATGTTTTGTTTATAGACGGGTTAGAAGAAAATTCACACAGTATACATAAGTTCAAATTAAAACTAGTAATAAGCCTGGGTTCTAGGTAACCAACGCTACAACAACGATACAAAACAATGCTAAAACATCTTAACAACACGCTGGAACATAATTCGGGAAAAGACTTCTACTACTTTTCTTCTGAGAAAAAAATAAAGAAACTACTCATCGGAAAGGGAGGAGACTTGTTATTCAAGCAAAAAACAACTAAATTTTCATGGTCATGCATCGAAAATTAATATGTGAAATCAGTATTCCTATTGGTGTGGTCGCCAAAGTTTGCCGTGATGTGGATATTAATATTGAGTAAAATACAATTATTAGTATTTTACTGATTGACTTCAACGAAGTGACCACAATATGAAGACAGGCATCAGAATTATCCACGGATCTAACTGTGACTCGAAGTTTCAAACTGACATCAGAACTAGAAAGCAGGATATACTGACCTCCCTGAATTGTTTTGACATCGGAAGTTACAAATTTGAATCTTAACATGAAAACACACATATCTTAAGATGTTTCCAACGCAACCCACAGATCAGAATCCTGAAGTTCTAAATAGTAATGAAACATCAAAGTCTATTCTATCGCTTGCAAAGCAACAGCCGCTATGTTCAACAGACTTGAATCCCAGTAAACTCTTGAGGAATTTGCTACATGATACTCCTACCATATCATCTAGTCAATTCATACAGAGTTCAGTAATCAATTATATTAACAGCTCCAAGTAGGCAACGTAAATATATATAAAAATATGAGAAACGTTGAACTTGGCTTGAACAAGCAATTACCCTCGGAACTGAGTAGGCCTTTGACACATCCATTTGCACGTGCATTCGATCGACAAGGGATTGCAGGTATCTGATCCATGCTTACTATTGGAAAAGAGATCAACAACAAAAGCTATGTACCTTCCTATATCTGAGTTGTTGCTTGCTTAGACTCAGCAAATATACAGAAATGAAGGAACATATGATAAGGTTTCCTGTTTTTATCTTGTTCCATATCCGGAAGACATATTCCATACTGTGTTGAAAATTTTCAAATAAAATCAGTCATACTCGAGAAATCACTCCTATACGACCATGCATTTATAACCTTTCCTGAATTTTAAACAAAAGCACTGCATGAATATTTAGACTTGCTTTTAAGCAATCACACATTGTAGTTTGTCTGCAAAATCATAGTTATTTGAAACCTATCTTTTTTGAATTAGACAAACATTCACTCAAAATTTTTAGATCAAAGCTTGAATCCTCACGCCCTCACGCTTCATCATTCTCGTTTACCTAATTTCCCTGTTCTTTGGGTGATAAATAAGCATATGTCAACATTTTCAGATGACGGTAAATGAGATTACGAATAATACACAAACGTTTCTTATTGGTTTTCTACTTCACATCATCATCACTTCAATGGATTACCTTGCCTTGATTTTTACCTAACAAAACAAAGAACGCAGTTTGTACTGATGGGTAATATTAGTAATTATAATAACGTAATTAGAATAATGACAAGAAATAAACCAATCGCCCGTTGAATGCATGCACATTTTACTCACTATGGTTACCCAATCACGGATTTAAAATAATAACTTTGTTGCTTGGTGTTAGGATCTGAATTGAATTGTTTACGTCTTTAGGTTGGATGGATGATGGTGGGATGAACAGGTGGAATGAAAACGCAGAAGGGCATAGGAGATCCCCAAGAAAATCTACATGCACGGTGTCTGTCTAGTACAAATTCGACATGACTTGAGTAGGGATCGAACTGGCGAACGCCAGCGCAGAAGTTAGGGTATATAAGTGCAGCTTCCGTGAAAAAACTTAAAAAAATGTCATAATATATTGACTTACCGAAAAAAAATATAGTTACATGTTGGATAGTGATTGCATACATACACACCTCGTGGTACCCTGATTTCGGGCAATTTCTGCGAATTCTTACGTGCTTGTGTGATATTTTTGCTCATTGATTGCACAATTTTGGGGCACGCATTTTCTGATAAAGCACAGCCTATTATTTTGCAAGCACGTTTCTTTGAATCTTTGTTCTTGTTTTGGTGTGACGACTACCGTACATTTTTTTTAAATTCCTCTTTTAAATCGGTTTGGTTATGGCCGCGATGGGGAAATTAGAGCATAGGACTTGCCAAAGTACAATCTCACATTCGCATCATGAAACTTTGCAATCCTCACTCGACTTTTTCGGATGTGGGTCGAATTGCTGTTCGGAGTGCACAAAGTTATTTTCTAGACGTGGAAGCTTACATGTAAAAGTAATTAAAGATGAGAAACATAAAAGAAAATGTATAAGCGGTAGCAGCAATATTGTGGTTGTGTGAAGTAAAAGGTGAGTGATGAGGGGAGAAAGGAAATGGGATGGAGGAGGCACTGGAAGTCTTGGACTTAAGACGCCTAGACTCATAAATGTGGCCTAGAAAAGCGTTAACCATATTTCTATCTCTAGTAATATTTACGGTAAAAATATATAAAGTGGTTCCATACATCTATGAACAAAAAAAAGTAGTAGAGGTCACTGACTGACACCTCTTTCGGGATAGCGACCACTTTGTGACGGCCAACAGTCTGGTCACATTTTTTTTATACAGCATTGAAATGGAACTGGAGTTGTGATTGCTTTTACTTCTGACAAGTTCAACTGAACGATTCGTGACAGTCACCGGAACTGGTAATCCATTACTTTCACCGGACGCTCGAACTTTTTTAACGTGACGTTAGCGTTGCGAGTGGCGCTTCAGCTACAAAGAAGGCAATGCAAGCAAGCGTATAATAACAATTTTGTGCACAAGAAAATATATTTAAGAGCGGTATTGTGTCACGTGATAGGTAACAAAGGATCTCAATATTGTAGTATAGCTCGCGAACATGGTAGTTACGCAAGAAAGTTATATTGCTGGTATAATCCCCCAATAGCAAACGACGTGTGTCTACTGTCAAGTCATTTTCTGTAGTCATATACCAGTTTCCATAGTTGTCAGCGTGCACAGAGGGAGGGTACCCTCGATCAAAAAATAATCGTAAAATCGAAATATTCGAATGCTCAAGTTAGACGATGGTTAAAAGTATATTGCCGCATGTTGTAGCATAAAATTTAGAAGTTAGCATTTTTTGCATAATGCGTGAGACCCAGCAGTTGGACTCAACACACTAAATTGACGGATTTTAGAACAATAGCTGTATTTCTTTACAAACGACTGGGAAACGGGAAATCGTCGTGTTTTTATGATCTGTGAACGTCTAGTTCTCATTTGAGGCCATTTCAAATAAAAAGCAACTATAAATAGGCAATAAATCTTTGGTATTTCGTATAGTTTTACGTATATATTGGTCTTGGTATACCTCATGTATACTTCCACATGTTTAAATTGAAAGTTTCTTCTCCAAAATTTATATAAATTTTCAACTCTCCTCAATGATTGTGTCACTAACGTTCAAAAATTGAATAATTTATATTTTTTAGTGTATTTCGTAATTAGTTGTCTCTTGACGCTTATTGTGAACTCGGATGGAGTCAGAAAATATATAATCCGGCATTATTACATTAAATTTTGACTGAAGGAAGTAAAATAAGGTTAAAGCAAAATCTCAAACTGTAGTATATAACGATTTCCATAACATACAGTGAGCTCTTTACTATTTGTTTATTGTTTAGAGTTTCCATGTATGTACTATTGTTTACTTTATCTTATTTGGCATGAAACCTATTCACGTATGTTTGTGAGAGCAAGGATAAAGGTATAAGCCCTTCGGGAGTGTAACCGGATTGCAAATTTGTAATTCTGGTGTCAATATGCTTATATCTGTTCTGCGAGATAAAGCTATTGCAAAAGCCTTTGTATTAGTATATGAGACAGCCGACAGATTCCGTCGAGAGGATTTGTTCGCGGTATGTGATACCTATTTCAATTGTCACGTACTATCAAAAGGTAATGTCTGCTACTGGAAGTTCAAAATATTTTGTCGATTTGTAACTTGTTTGTTTCTACATAAAATTCATAAATTCTACAGTAATTTTGCGAGTTGAGTTCTTGTCACTACTCCGAACATTTCTGATAACAGTAGATCAGATCGCAGCCTTGTGTTAAATTTTATAAGAACTCTATTTGCCCTCGTACTACCAAGATCATAGAATCGGGGCATCAAATCGATCATTGATTTTAACAGTACCTGTGAACGAGTTGTAATTGTATTCCCATGCTCTGCATTTCAACCATTTGCTTCCAACTCCTACACTTCGCCAAGCTCCACGCGCGCCGCCCCTTTCGAGGAAGTGTGTGAACCTCTTCACTGATGTGTGGGCAGTGAAACATGCAGCTGAGTTGACTTCTCGCGGACTTCTTTCGCTACTGAATACAATCGTTGACTGAACGATAGCAACAACATGTGTCTTCTGACAACGAGTAATTTGATTAAACAGTTAATGTTACTTTTTTTTGTCTTTGGGTATGGAGCACTCACTTAAGGTAGACATTTCTATGTAACAATCTAAATAATTAATACTGCAAATTCTAAAACTCCGGGCAATAGAAAATTCAATCATGTAGAAAATAGGTGACATATTTTTACATATTTATCAATCGTGCATAGCCAAACGTATTTATCTCGGCAGAAAAATATCTGCTTGTTGCCCACTCAGGTATAGCTGCCAGTTACGTATATCAATTTAAATAAAAGGAAATCAAAGCGAAGTTTTCGCGGTTCAATCCTGTTCCACACTCCGGCTTGTTCACAAAATTGCAACAAACGGGTTTTCTGTTAAAGTGGAAATCACTGATATACTTGTGACCAAAACAATCTCTCAAAATTCTTAGAAACAACATTAGTGAAAGGTTAAGTACTCCTGTATTTAACCATTCTAGTTTCTCTATGTAATGAAAACCCAATGTTAGCATTTTGAGATAGGGTACATCATGCGAACAGTACAAAAGCATCTCTTACTTATTTCGATTTCATATTGCCATTGTCCCACGCATTAATTGGTCATGATTTCTACACAAGGTAAACAGTTTGTATTAACTGGTAATATTATTAAATAGAAAACAAAACCCTCTCGCTTTCGATATGGTATTCTATTTACACATTTCCTAACTAAATTTCCCAACGCGGATACAAAAACGGAACTCCATGGCTCTTCATCTGACCACTCGCTCCATCTGTGACAATATACTGAATTATGTACATAATCATCGACAATGACATTCAATCTCCTTCAAAACAAATAAACTAATCGAGCGTTGAATCCCTGTAAATTTTACACCTTATGGTAACACAAAATCAGCATTAAAAACATATTTGATCATTATAATCTGCTTAGGATATCAACTTGCCGCAAAAAAACAACAAAAAAAAAACACTACTGTAACAATATGGAAGTGATGAAATTCACGCATAATTCGGGGTACTTTTACGTCAGATATTTCTTTTACAAATCCATCAGTTCTTTGATAATAACTTGAGAAGCTATCACTGAGTTTTTGAGCAGGCATAAGACCTGTTCTAATTTTTGGACGCTAAGAATCCGCGTGAGTTCTATTATTAGTACTGCGGGTGTAGTTAATGAACAAGTACACGTAATTTTATATGACCACTGCACTGGTCTAGTGGTTAACATTACTCACTACGGATTGTGGGGACCCGGGTTCGATTCCGGTGCTGGAAAGGGTTTTCCAGAGGCATGTAAGTCAGAAACGTAGCCCAGCCAGCATTGTCATGCAATTGGAGAGTCGATATGAATGCAAGATAGTATCGATCACAGTGAGAGCTTCGGCTCTCCTCTCAGTTATGGACCAGTAGACCAATCTCCTCTTTCCGGGAAGAGACTCCATCCAGAAGTGGATCGATAATGGATGAGATTTGTATATATAAAGTAAGTACCTCCTTTAATGTGATATAAGGATTAAAATAATTATATTGATGGAATCTGCACCATGTATTACGCCTTCCCTAATTATAAATGTCACAAAATATACAGACATAACTTTAGCAAAAATTGATTCTAGTATCTTCGTAGTTTTAGTGCCTCTCCCTCCTGAAATAATAATAGTAATTTTTGTATATATTCTACACTGGCTGTAATTTAACTACTTCAGCAGCACAAGTGATTGCAAAATGCAATAAAATTGATGAAGATGTTACCCTTCAAAGCTAATCATAAAACAAATGAATATGTTTGAGATGGTTCAGCTCATCCGGAAGACAGAGGAAATCTTGCACAAGACACTCTCTGGAGGAAACGTTAATACGTTCGAACACTTGCACCTTATATACAACGCTTACATTTGTTCTTGTTAATTAAAATATTCTTTTTACATTAAAACTGCTGAAATACGTTCTGCCCTACGTACATAAGGCATGTTTTAAGACCCTTAGAAATATATGTTTAAGTTTTAAGTATTATAAATTTGTTTGGTGCGGTGATACTGAATGAGATCCAAGACAATTTATTAAAACTTGTAGCAAGATAGAAAAATAAATTCTTTGTTAGTATGTTTCCAGCCTTCACTTTAAATTCACAACTGTACACTGCATATCCCCTTGTACACTAATCTCAATTAGTACTCTCTGGTGCTTAGAAGAAAATGGGTACACTTGAACTCTGGTGAATTTTCAACACCAAGATTCAGAACTCTACGGTTTATACTCGATGTGCCCTTGTACACTAACGTGAATCAGTACTTTCTGGTGCTTAATGTTTACCAGTAGTTTCTTTTTCATCAAACACTATGAAACCTTCCAATGGGTTCGAATATTCTGTATAACGATCCCAAGTGATATAAATAACTACGTATATGTATGTTTTCCTAAATAATAATATATCAGAGTAAACAAAACTACTGGCTACAATTGCAATACCATAACGTTGGGTTATTAAGGTAACGTTTTAGTGAAAACTGATGAACATTTTTATAAGCCTAGAGTAATTAATCCTACCATTCATAACATCGGTTGCATGAATAAATCTACCGAGCTTTTTTTTTTTAACATTCCAACAAGATGCTATTATTTTTTTTTTAACCCCCACGTCTTCGAAGGTTGCTGTTGGCACTCAGGCGATTACAAGTTAGTGTTAAATCATTATCTACGGTGCAGATGTGTTTAATCATAAAAGCGATGCTCACGAACAACGGCTCCATATTGGGACCTTTACTCTTTACACTATACATCAATGATCTATTCCAATGTATACAACCTAGTTTCGGTGTACTATATGATGATAATGTAAATATACTTGTGCCAGGCAACTCTATGAACGAATTAAACGAAAATTTAAAATCTACTTTTGACAATCATGTGACATGGTTTTCAGCAAACGAACTGAACCTAAATGATGGAAAAAACAAATATTCTTAATTTTCATCGAAAAAATCTGATCTCTCCCTTAGCTATCCTTGATTTCGGAACAATTAAGATCTCATCCTAGGTCAAATTTTTAGGAGCATTAATTCAAGATACAATGGGATGAACATATAAACAAATTAGCTAGTAAACTAAGTTCAGTATGCTTTGCGCTCTACAGATTATGTAATACTGTGTCACGCCAGTCACTTTCAACGTTGTAGTTCGCAAAATTTTACGGATTAATAAACGATCGTGTGATTTTTGGGGGTTGTTCAACCAAGGTTTTAACGCTATTTCGTCTACAAAAGAGAGCAATTAGGTTAATTTTGGGGTTACGTAGAGGTACATCCTGTAAAGGTACGTTCAGGAATCAAAAACTGCTCACAGGTCTATTTTATATATAAAAAGAAATGAAGAACTATTGATCCGTTGTAACAGTATTCATTTATATAAAACTAGGCAACAAAAAAAAATGTATTTGTTACAGAGCAAAATTCCTCTTCTTTTAAAAAAACCGTATATATGAACTGTACACGGTTATACAATAATCTTCGTCTAGACACGAAAGGTATAAGCAATATTAATATATTTAAGAGAAGACTGTTCAATTTCTTTGTACCAAAGTCTTACTACACAATGACTGAATATTTAACTGATAATTTGTTATGTTTTGTTATCCGACAACTGAAATGCTTACTATTCGTTAGCTAATATACAAGCTGAATAAATTGAATTGATGTGAAAGAAACAAGTTGTTGTTATACAATTTTCTATCTTCTTCTTTGGAAAATAGGGAATTTTATTTCTATTCAGGAACCCACATGTATACGTTGATGATATGGGTAAAATGTTCGTTCTTGTTGAAAATATTCATTCCAACAGTAAAGTGTTTATTGGGATTCCCTGTGAAAATTTTTACACGAATTCTAAAGCTTAGCTCAGCCTGAAACAAAGATGTCGAAAAGTATGAACCAACGGAACTTTTATCTCGTGTACAAGAGCGTTAACGATAAATGTATCACGTTTTCTAATAATTAAAATTTGCCCAACGATGTTTAGCATATAGTTATTTAATGTTGCTAAATTAAAACTAGAAATGTTTAAGATATGCAAAATGCTGAATTTTTATGATAAAGAAACAGGAAGCCTCGCTGAAAACAAAAACTGTATACACTTTGATGACACATAATTTCGTATTGAACGTGCTGAGACCACTTTGCGTAGGGTGTATGAATCGTAATAATTGCTTTTCGCACTAATTCAGATAGTGTAGCGAACAATTCAGCTTCATACACTAGAGAAAAGGCGTTCGTTAATCTGTGCATTATATTATAGTAATATTTCAACTAAAATGCAATATATTCGAACTAGTGTTTTGCAGGTCAGGAGCAAAACGGTAATTAAAAAAAAAAAAATAACAGGATTTTTTTTCCACGATGGAAAAAAATGGTTTTATTGACGAAATTATTTTTTTTTATCACCAATATCCACTACTTAACACACCTAATGCATTTCTTGTTTAGGATTCTTTCAATTGGATGATCTTACGTTAAAAATGTGCTAAAAAATTTCAATTTACATGAGGAATGCAATATATCTCACTAGAACCCTTGTACATGAGAGAAACGTTGTTCCCGTCTGGTCCTTAGGCATGTTTGGGTCAGACGCAGAAAACTTACAAAATGCTTCAAAACTTTGTCAGACGCAGTCCCATTGCGTATTTTTTTATCTAAATATATGTTTTGAACATCAACTAACATTTTAACTAATTCGCTGATCATAAAATGTTGTCAGGGTAACAGTAAAAAACAATGTTTTTTTTTTCAAAGTAGCAAGAAAAATTTGAAAAAGGAACGTTTTTTTCCGGAACTCAATTTTTCCGTTTTCCTTAAACACTAACTTAAACCATATCTAGTACCGGAGATGAAGTAACGTTTCCCTTTGAGTGCATTTTGTTAATAACCGCTCTATTTTCATAGAATCATCTGCTTTAAAGAAAATTTTTATCAAAATTACTGCAAACAGAAATCGCATGTTGTATTTATTACCTGTAATTATTCGAAACGCTCCGTAAGAAACGTTTCGTCATTTCGAAAATGTTTTCCCCCAAAAGAGTGAAATTAGATTCTGACTTGTACATAGTATCTTTGTTAAAATTTTGAAGACATTTTCGCACTAGAGGCTTTGTTTACTTCTAAACAGGATAACATATCTCAATGAAATATCAGTCTTACCACCGTCTCATAACTAGATGACATAACCTAGAACACCGCAATTACGTTCATCTTCTACCAACCCTGTTACCAAATAAAAACCCTCTTGCTGCTTTATCCTACTCCTTCCAAAGTCTCCTGTTTTGAAATCAGACGTAAAATTAATTATCCCAAGTAGAAGGTGCTTTGGAATACCTTCGAGATAGTCTTGTAACGCACTTACAATAATATTTATAATAAAATAAATCAAATGCTGATTATTAAAATTGGTAAACCTATTCTGACTTATCTACTGTAGTTAAAGAGTCTAAAACTTGCAGAAACACAGAACCATTCAACGTCAGCCGTTAAATAGACATCTTTGTCTTCAAGCGTTTGTCCCTGCAAGGTTGACACTTAACGAAAGGCTTTTTTATCGATTAATATTCCGCACACTGTTTATCCCTTTGTACACAAACATGAATGGGTGTTCACCACCGGTTAAATGCAGAAGTATTTTGCAGACGAAAAATTTTCTCCTTCATCATAAATTATGAAAAACTGGAAATTATCATGGAATAATCTTCATAGCCTTTTTTTATAGTGAAATAAAGACATGTTGTATCATGTATGGAGTGGGGGAAATGTACAAATGCATGTTTGAGTCTGTTTCTCTACGCTTGACGATCGTGTTTAATCATTAACAGAAACACACTTCTGCGAATATTTTACAAATGCTTTCAAACAATTGACGAGATTTGTAAAGAAACAACGAATAACATTACATCAATTATGACCATACCATTAATGGACCAGTAAGAGAAACAACAACAAAAAAGGAGAGACTATTAGATACAGTAGTAAACGAAGTTTATTAAACTAAAAAGATGAATGGTGTGCCCTAATTAAAAAAAAAACCATATTAAGTGACTGTATATGAATGCGAATCCATGATTTTCTTATTAGTCACCCATAAGCAAAACATTTTTTTTTTTACATTTCAGTACGAATTGTTTATGGAAAGTATGTCTGAAAATGTCTCTATTATTTTTTTTAACCTAAGTACTAAAGTGTTCTGCAACCAGTGAAACGCCACAGCATTGCAGGCCAGTATTTATGGATAATATTAAACTATATTGAAGTTTGCTTTTAAAATATATAAAAAATATGTGAAAGTAACAATATAATATTGTATAGTCACCAGAATCACGTCGCTGCGCGAATTTCCATCATTGTATGACGTCGAAAAATGAGCTAAATGAACGTTGAAAGATTTGAGAGTACACCAAACAATTGTGAACTAAATTAAAATTCACCTAAACGTGATGGAAATTTCAATACCAGCGCTAAGACATTTTTAATGTTAATCCATACAACCTATCTTGCTTGATCTTTAAATTGAAAATCGCCATTCAAATCAAATGGGCAGGTCTACTACCATACTGGTGTTAGTAAGAGCGATGCCACGCCAGGCTCTAGACAAGATTGCAAAAGCACGAAACGTACTGCGAGATAATGTTGTAGCCGTCGCGTCGGTCGGTCATGTTGCTTGGCTAGAGCACGATAGAAACGTCGACAAAAAATAGGGCGGAGAAGAAGACTAAAAAATGTAATCCCCCCAAAAATCAGAAAATTTCTAGATCCCACACTGATTTTTACTATCAAAAACAGCAAATTTTGAAAACGAAAGGAAATAGTACACAAATAAAGTAATTGTGTGTTGCCGGCTAGAAAGCATGGTCGAATGGGGTAGTGGCATGATAGATGTTGAGAAAGGTTGACCTGGCATATAACTATCAGTGATGTTATGGAATTAATGTTTTTGATAAGAAAATAACGTGCTGAAGCTAATATGTATTTATTTATTAACGATAACCCAGATACAGCACTAATGACTATTTTACACTGAGCTGTCAAACGATAAAGATAAACAATCAATAGAAAATAGGACAAAAATGAAAAAAAAAACAATGCGTTAACACAAAAGATACCAAGAAATGAGAAATAGAAAATAATTACCTCAACTTAAATCAGATATTGATAACAGTTTTTTTTAATTGTTATATGGTAAATCAAAATCAACATGCCTTGAAAGTTGATTATACTGAAAAGATATGCTGTAAATTAGGGAACGCTGTGCAATAGCAACTAAGGGTATTCACAAATCAAACAGGTCATTACAACAGTACAATGTCAGGCATGAGAGAACATACTCCCAGTTAACTGTTGTATGACTCTTCTTCCCTATTCCAGAGTTTCTCTGCCACAGATTAATATTTCCTTCAACCATCTGAATCTCTTTTAGACAAACAAATAAAAAATGTTCGTTTGATATTCATAATTCAAACTCAATACATGGATAATAATAAAAGCTCACTACTTCACCACACACGAGATAAACACCTATTGAACACCAATGCATTTTACAGTTGTGTATTTAGAGTTTTCGTTTGATTTGATTCACTAAAGTGTCGCTAATATTAAGCAATGATGTGTCTTTTTTTTCACGGTAATTCTATTTGAATTAAAATTACATGCACAAGTAATTATAGACATAAGCCTAAATAGCAGTATTTCTTTGAAGGTGACCAACAGCACTATAATTCTTAAACGAATTCTTAAATACGCTTCTCATATTAGCGCATGGTCTTCAAAGTGTTCCTGGCAGCTTTGGGATAGCGGTATAAACGGTTGGGATTTCCTAGTCAAGTGAGTTATATAAACGGTTGGGATTTGCCCATGTTAAATATAAATCCATTGCTATATTAAACACGCAGAAAAATTTAAGAAACAAAGTTTCGTACGAGGAAAGCGGGGTAATCATTATGTTATAAACGTTTCAGGATATAACCATTATGTCCTTGAACTGTTGAAAGTGTTATCTTTATGTGACGACCACAGGAAAAGAACGTACTTTGTCAAGTTTTTGCTAAATTGAGATAGGAGTGCCATCTATTTGCTCTCTGGAAGGTCAATTAGACCATTTCATGCAATATGATATCATCAGTAAATCTTTAGCTGGCTTTGCGGTCTGCGGCGATAGGACGGCTCGAAGGTCCTAAATTCGAGTCGTGGTAGGGGCATGAGTGTGGATTGTAATAGCTAAGGGGCGAATCTTGGCGGGCCGAAGCCCAAAGTTACTAGGCTAGCCCATATAAAAATAAAGTTTACCGTAAATCTTTATTTCGTTTACGCTGGTTTACGTGACTTTGAGTATGAACTTTTAAAACGATCTATTAAAAACTTAATAACAATGAAAATGTGCGCTTTCTTTTCAGTGGTCTTTGTATGCAATATATATTAGTATTTCGCAAAAGCATGGTGGAAATGATTAATTCTGAGTAAACAATAGCTACAAGACTTCTGAGATTTCGACTTCCTCGATGCTTTTGTACGGCACTGATTTTTATTTATTCCTAATAAATACAAATATAACCCGGAGACCATATTAGATTACAGAATAACAAAAATCACGAAGAAAAATTGGAACTGCTGTGAAAGTTGGTATTCGTATTTGCCTCATTGGACTGAGGAAAAGCCGAGGAAACCTGTTAAAATTTCAGAGACAGGGATTCGAAACCTGGACGTTCCATACACTCTACTATTCAGAGGTATCGAGAACACAAAGAAAGCAATATTTACAACTTTAATGAAGGTGCCAATACGGCACGGCACTTGTCTAACAGAACTGAGAACATAAGAAATACACTGTGAATTAGTGGTATACACGCTGAAAGAACTGAAACTTCCTTGAAAAAAATAGGAAAATGTAATCAGGGTTGTATATTAGATGAAACAGGAAACATTTTAGTTCATCGTTGTGATTACGTTCCCCTTTGATTTAGTATTACATTAGCTGCAAAGGAAATATGTTTAACATAGTCTGCAGTTATATTTTGTCCAATGCGTTAGTGTACATAAAGTCCTGCAGGAAGCTAAAACTATATCTTGAGATCTATGAAGTTTATTTTTTTTAAAAAAGTGTACTTAGAGCAATAATCAAAGTTGAAATTCATCGCCCAATCCTCAGTTGTGCACCATTCACGTCCAAACACTGTTGCAGTCTTTTGGGAAAACCAAGAATAGCGTCCTGACGGTGCTCCTCTGGGATATTCAGAATCACATATCTTATTTTGTTCTTCAGGTCATCCAGATTTGCTGGTTTCTGTGCGAGTACATCTCGGTCTTTACATGTCCCCATCGCAAGGTTACAAGTCTGGTGATCCGGCAGGCCAAGGTGTATGTCCTCTTCTGCCAATCCATCTCTCTTATTGTCCGTTAAGAAACTGATGATCTTCAAGGGCAAAATACGACGGCGTCCCATTTTGTTGGATGTGGACCTCATTGATGATTGGTAACCTATGAAGTTCTGTAACAAGAAATGTCTGTAGCATGTTGCCACTACCGTGTCTTCCTCGAAGAAAAATGGACCAATGATGTGGTCCATTGAAAGCGCACACCACACATTGAATTTGGAGCTACCCCGCATTTGCATCTACAACTCATGTGGTTCTTCGTCTCCCCACTCAAATTCGGCAGTTGTGCTTATTCACTTTTCCCGATACATAAAACGTGATCGCATTTGAGAACAGAATCAGAGACAGTAAGTCAAGTACACACATTTTTTTTGTTAATATACTTAATAGTATTCAAGTTATAGAGTTTCAGTTTCCTACATGACTTTATGGACACCCCTGAGTTTAATATGCATTTTAGAGGAGGCTCCGCGGTATAAATAACTATATTTTGTGTGAGCATACACTAACGCATAATGTAGGATCTGTAATGCACGTATAGTAACGAGTTTGCAGAATGTGTAAGGATGATTTATTCTTGAAATATAATCATACAACTTACAAAATAAGGTATTACTAACTATTAATACAATTTCCTTACTTCAAGCTGTTCACAGTTCTAAAAGGATTGCCATATTTATTTTATGAGGAACTGATGGTGGGGCTCCGGGTTCGACTCTTGGCACTGCCAAGGAATTTTTTCCAAAGCGAGAGGATCTGGAACGGTGCCCCAGTATCATAGTGCAAGTGGTGATCTGCAGTTTCGGCTTTCCTCTCCCAACACGTCTGGTCTGCGTGGGAGCAGTAGGTCGACTCTTTCCTTCGGAAGAGACCTGATCCAGTAGTGGATTGAATTCGGCTGTGAATTATTATATTTATAAACATAAAAGCACGTCTATAATTGGTGACCTGAATTGCAAAACATCTCAAGTCCACTGGAGATTATTTTATTCAGTAGAAACAAAAATCAGTTCCAGAAATTGGTATGTTTTTGTGTTCAGCTGAGATGATTTTGTATTTAAAAAAATATACTTTATAGTTGGTGTTAGGATGTAATATTATGCAAGTGGATAGCTATTGGAACATAGATGGTGACGTACAGAAAATACAAATACAAAAAATGTGTCTTTGAAATGTTTTGCAATTCAGGTCTTCAATTTGGTTTCTCATAAAATAGACATTTGAAACGATTAGGGGTATTATTTAAATGAGAAACATATTATTTGGGTTTAAACGACATGATTTATCAGATCGTTTTTAAACTGGCAAACAAGGTTAAACATTTTCTTACAGCACTTTTGTACTTCATGCACTCAGTGCATACGGCACGCTAGTCCCCATGCAAAAGTAGATGGAGAGAAGCTAACCTGAGATCTAGCTTCAGATACCATCCTGCTTTTAATGTGGTAAGGGTTCTTTCAACGTGGGATCTATACTCAAATCTGAAGTCATTCTTTTGTATCTGCTTTATTCAGACACTAGCGTGCCATAGAAGCCGAGAACATACAGTACAAGAACTAATATAAAGGGATAAGCGGATTTAGGAGAGATACCCTGGGGGGACGAGAGAGACTCTGGTGGGGGGCAACACTTTAAAAGCTATCGTTTACAATAAAAAAAATAGTCATTCTGAAATTTTGTGCCAATGCTGCCATACCCCATAAATCCGCCCATGTATGAAGGGTGCATTTGGCCTCACAAATTAAAGTTGCGTCATCAATCAAGGTGTCTGAACTGAAATCTGAAGCCTGGATATTTTCTTCCTGCTGCCCCTATTTCCTGAGACAGATAGTGACTTTTTATACACCAGTTATATAGGACTGCAGATTGATACGGGCAGGGAGGGGTTTGTCAGGGCGTGTATTGATAAGAACGTAGGTGCTAAACAAACCATGCCACTACAGTTGTTCTTGCTCTACAATTTCAGTTAAGCGAGGACGTTCCTGATAACTGCGTTGTTTATTCATCCTTATTAGCCTGTATTTTGCAAAGCATGTACATGTGTAAATATATTTATCTGATTGCTAATTTGAAAGCGTTTAGTTTTTTATCGGGAAAGTAGTTTTATTGAAGTTAAGTATAATGAGCTGCTTAAACCATCATATAACTGTATTATTTGACATTAACAAGTAATATATTTGATGCCCGATACATGACAGCAAAAACAGTTGAACTTTTCGAAGTAAACGATTTTTTGAGTTACGATTATTTTTGAGTTATGAAAATCAGACAATTAAATTGACATTCGGGAGTGCAAATAAAGAATATCGCAACGGCAGCTGAATGTTCATATCAAGCAAATATTGTATCTATAAGAATGTGGGGGATCGAATTTACTGTTAATACCGCAGAAAATGCTAAAAGAAAATGTCAAGTTTTGCAAAACGTGCTGCTAAAGAGTTTAAGGTTAATCGAACTGAACAACTACTTTTTAAGCCAGTTTTAAACTTGAAAAGAACGCCAATTAAATAAACAAGATGAGATTTCCTGCCATCTGTTGACCATTATTTCCTGAGAATTATATTGAAGTGCCAATGTATATCGTTTTCTCTTATAAAGCGTATTTCCATGAGCGTCCTGAGACATTAAATTACCCAACAGACGATTGTTAAAAACAGAGTTGCACCACAACGAAAGGAAAGAAGGCATTATGTCAGAGTGCGACTCTACCGATCCAAACAGGGCAGCATCGTAGTCACCATTTCTTTTCCGCCCTGGCCCAAGCGGCCATGGGCGGCGATCAGTAGGCAAACGAGCAATTACCCCACACCACCTCTCGAACAATTGACTATTGAAAATAACATACAGAAATTCCGTCCGGAAAGGCATGAAAGGAAGGATTGCTTCCTGGTTCCGGAGTAGTTTGTCGAGCATTGATGGTATTACTAGAAACGGTTTATTTACTAAGAGCTTATATCATTCGTATCCCTTATTTTCTGGATTATTACGAAATGTTTCAAATTAATATTTTTTTACGCATTTTTAGTTCAAGTAACTGCATAGTTCTATAAATTAACGCCCCGCGAATCGCAATTGGAGCGTACAGATCTCCTAGTGCACCGTTCTACAAGCTCCAGAAGATTTGATGGCGAGTATGTATCCATAGGTTGATAATTTGTTCGTACCTTTCGACCATAATTATGATCAAATGTCTCCGGAGGACCCGGGAGCCATATATTTAAAAAATATTTTAGATACATACCGTACCAGCTTGTTCAACTTGTCAACACACCCACCCGTATAACTGAATCAGGGGAACCGCTGCTTGATTTGATAACAGATAACGTAAACAATGTGTTTATGCACGAAGTGTATGAACCAATAGGAAGCTCGGATCACTGTTTTACTACGGTAACCTTAATCTTAATCAAAACACGCAGGAGCGAATTGCACAATTAATCTTCTTTTGACGAGCGTGAATTTAGTCACAGTGCTAGATCATTAAACTGCTATGAACTCAAATCATATGAATCAATCGATGAAAAAGTTAATTTTTTTACAGAAGTCCTTTATAGATAAATTTGATAGACATGCCCCGATTTCCACTGCTAAAATAACAACCCGCTATCTTACATTTAAAGCAACACACGGTTGTTAATGAAATTAAGACATAATGCACACCGTAAATATAAATGAACAAAATTGAAAATACACTGGGATGAGTATGAACAGCTTCACAACAACCGTTATAAGATAGGAGAAGATAGCTTATTTCTCCCATCATATTAATAACAGCTGTAGACCAAAGACTCTGCGGAATAAACCCCGTAAATTAGGAGCGGGCAATGCAAAACATTCGCATTGTCTTCCTAGCAACGTAAATGACCCAAATCTAACAAAAGATGTTGATGCAACTATTTCAAATATTACTGACAAGTCAGCTATATCTAAAAATGTGAGTTACTTCAATCCGTTGAAATTTAACCATCCGTCAAAGCCATTTACATTACGTCAACGAAAGGTTCGAAGTGGAGAGTGCAGCAAAAAGCATTAAGTGGAATGCTGCAGCACTTGACGGTATTACAAGGAAAATGTTGAACTTAGCATTTGCATTTATTCTATCACCATTAACTCGCACTATATTTCTAATAACGGTTAATTCTCAGCTATTGGAAGGAAACAAAAGTTATGCAACTTCGGAAGAAACCAAAAGTGGAATCTCCAAAGACAATATGCCTATTAGTATGCCTTTCTTGATGAAAGTGATTGAAAAAATGTATATCAGCAACTCTACACATGTGTAACTAAACACAATTTACTACCTGTTAGCCAGTCCGGTTTTTGCAAGCACCATAGTACTACGACTTAATTATTACAAGCTACAGATGAAATGTAACATTCAATTAATTCCTCTTATGTTACTGTATGTTCCTCTTATGTTCTGCATGATATCGCAAAAGCATTTGATTTAGTGCCACACGATTTATTTTAGCCAAATTTAATTATCACTTCATTGCGAAGTCTACTATCTCGTGGTTCCGGTCGTATCTCTAAAACAGAGAATAGAGTTATGTTACAAAATTCCGCACTAGCACTATCTGATCCAGCTAAAATAAATAATGGTGTGCCACAAGGCTCTACATTACAAACTACGCAAATACTTCGCGAAAGAGAGTATTCTCTATTTTCCGTAACCTTACCCTATCTCTTTTCGATTACTGTGATGTAGTCTATGAACCGGGCTTAACCTTGAGTAAGGCAATATATATATACAGATGCTTATCAGAATAATGGAAACACCTGAACGAAAGTGCAACTTACCAGATTAATATGGTGTCTGGCCACCTTTCGCCTTCAGAACAGCCTTGATGCGACGTGGGATGGACGCATAGAGGTCGTGAATGGTATCAAGTGGAATATTACACCATTCCTCGTGCAGGGCATCGGCCAGTTCTGTGAGAGAGGATGGAGGTGGAAATCGTCGCCGGAGTCGTGTTTCCAAGATGGACCACAGATGTTCAATTATGTTGAGATCTGGGGATTGGGCGGGCCAGGGGAGGTGTAGAACTTCATCCCGATGTTCCTCAAACCACGCTGCAACAACTCCAGCTGTGTGAATGGGTGCATTATCATCCTGGAATATGGCGTCATTGTCCGGGAACAACATCCGGACCATAGGATGCAAGTGGTCTCCTAAAATTGCGACATAATCGTTGGCAGTGATGCGTCCGCGAAGTGTGACCACAGGACCCAATGAAAACCATGATATTGCGGCCCACAGCATCACCGTGCCGCCGCCATGTTTCACAGTTGGGCGGAGACACTGCAGATCATACGCTTCTTTGGGCGTTCTCCACACATAAAGACGGCCCGTGGTTTGGAATAGGGTGAATGGTGACTCATCCGACCATACCACACGTTTCCAGTCGTCAACGGTCCAAGTTGCATGGTCGCGGCACCATTTGCGGCTTGCTAAAGCGTTCTGGTCCCTGATGGGTGGTTTGGCCCGTGCAACACGACCCCGTAAGTTCATGTCATGTAATTCGCGGCGGACTGTGATTGTCGAAACAGGTTGGGGGAGGTGCTGATTGAGTTCCTCCGTCACTTGCGCCGCAGTGGCACGACGGTTCCGCGTGACAATGCGCTTTAATACCCGGCGTGCCCTGTCACTGATGCTTTTCTTCCGCCCACTGTTCCGCTTCCCCGATGTGGTTTTCCCGTGTGTTGTGTAGGCCGTCATCACCTTCGACACTGTCCCTGGCGACACACCTAACACACTAGCCACTGCCGTCACACTCACTCCACATAACCGCGCACCAACAATTTGCCCTCTTTGAAACTCTGAGAGGTCTCCCATTTTACACTACCTCCGTCTGCTGCAGCCACTGCACACTCCTGTTCCACGACGCCTGACGTAGTATGGAGACCGACCTAACACACCACCACCAGCAGTCCGGCGCTGCCTATTCTTGTACATTTCAATTTATTGATGAGGCGGATAAATTATCTATTTAGTGTAAACCAATACATTTGACTTCCAATTAAAAAAATCATATAAAATGAAATAGATAATATATACAATCTTAACTGCCGGACTAGTCACTATAACAATTACAACAGCCGTAATACTACTACCATCATTATTATCAAAAAAAACAATCATTGACCGAGAAAAAAGATCACCGTTTGAATGTGGGTTTGACCCCAAGTCATCGCCACGGACTCCCTTCTCAATTCGCTTTTTCCTTATTGCAGTAATTTTCCTCATTTTTGATGTAGAAATTGTATTACTTCTTACTGCAGCAATCACAATTTCTACCGCCATAATTATCCCCTGAACCATCGTAACAATAACTTTTCTCCTAATTCTACTTATTGGCCTATACCACGAATGAAATCAAGGATCACTAGAATGGCCGGCATAGGATAATAGTTAATCATAATATTTGGTTTGCAACCAAAAGGTGTTGCTCGTCAACGTATCTCATACAACAACAAGAAGCAATACTTAGCACTCAGTTTCGACCTGATTTTAAGGTGGGCTTCGCCACCCTTGTTTTTAGTCGGAAGCCAAATCAAAGGCATGTTACTGTTAATAACAAAAGTGGGCACCCCAAGCAGCCCCCACTAAGGAGGTAAGTAAATTAAGCAAGAAAAAGCTGCTAACTTTTATCTTTAGCGATTAAACCCGTTATTACCTTTAACATCCACCCCCTCAGTATAACAATTTACACTACTTTTTCAAGGTAAAGATAAGAAAATTTTCTTAGGGAGTTCATCCATATTTGAAGAACACGTTCTTCCCAGCATCTTCAATGCTATGCTTTAAATATAAGCTATTCAAATAAATAATAAAAATAATTATTATTAAAAACATAATTAAAATAAACGAAAAAACAAATGCAACCCAAACTCATTAAAATGCGCCCGAGTAATCAAAGTAGAACCGCTTGCTATAAAATTATAGGTCCCCTGCGGCCCCAATATTTCACTTCACCCCTGATCAACAACTTTAACATACGCCCCGCCCAAATTAAGCGGCAGTCGAATACAGTAACTAGTAGACAAATATGGCAAAAATCACATAGACCATATTATATTTATAAAAAAATAAATTGCACCCCAAGCAGCCCCCGGCCGACCTAGATATGAATTTCCTAATAGAAGCCCAACTCAGGCTCCGATGCCTCAGACAATTAAAGCCCCCATTTTAAGAGCCAATGGTAACACTACCACGGGGGAACAAGATAATAATAATCATCTCATAATAGTTCCGCCTAAAATAGAAGCCACGGTCAACCCCAACATACCGCGCACCATAATTAAATTAGAATTATCGCCAGTTCCATGACAACTCATGCCAGCAGCACCCATCCCAGTCAAATAATAGCTTAGCCGAACAGAATAACACACAGTTAAGCCAGTAGAAAAAAATAACAAAAAAATCTAACTAAATCAATTCAGGCCATGCTCCCAACTTCCAAAA
>JAGDQP010011106.1:11468-53914 GCA_022664845.1 Lepisma saccharinum
ATATATATATATATATATATATATATATATATATATATATATATATACACGTCTTGTGGGGTATTGTTGAACAGCTCTTGATGAATAATCAAAAAAACAATAGTTTCTCCATAGCGCTCATATAAGGAGAGATTTAAATTTTTGAAAATAAAAAAAACTTCGAGATCTACCTTAGCCTGTAGGCCTACCGAAGGGATTTTTTATTGTGACATATATATATTAAGAGAATTAACTCGAACTGTCACATCAAATAACTCCAATGTATAAGATGTTGTTCAATCGGGCAGCTCCGGCTGGTTCTCTTCTTTTTTCGTGTACTTGTCTAGAACGGCAAAAAGTTACTCCTTCTTAATTTTTGTGTGTGATGTGGTTTCTCATATAGCGATTCTGTACACTTAAATACTTTAACTTTCTACCTCTATTTTGTCATTCCTATTGTAACAATTAGTGTTCGCTCCGAAGTGGGGTTACTACCGAAGATCCCTGTGCAAGACGAACTCACGGTGATTTGTCATTGCCTTCCATCGGTGGAATTGAATTTATTTTATGGCCTTTAGGCTTCTTATTCTCAGGCAGGGAGAGGGAAGGTGTTTGCCAGGGCCTATTTTGTAGGTATCATCCCAGCATGTCTGGTGTGACTGAGGAAAAACCTCAGTCAGGATGGTTGGCCGCTGGGATCGATCCCAGGACCTCCCGAAGTCTAAGCCAACGCTCTACCACTGTGCCACGGCCGCTCGGTCACCATCGGTGAAGATAACGTTCTAAGGGCAAAGTAAATTCTGAAACATTACGATCAATATGCATTATATGAAATTCTAAACATATTCCATTCACAGTAATCAGTCTTGAAAACGCGACTGATGCTTAGGTTTCAGTCGTGTTAGAGACTTTGAAAGTTTAAGAATAGGAACATTTCTGTACCACAATCACAACGAGTTAATATTGAGCAACTAAAGTAATTATATATGTACCATTCAACACTAAATTGTCTTTAGTTATTTTATTGGCAGTGTTGTACGAACTTTTATATCGTCAGTGGCCTGATTTATGAGGAAACAATTTTTGTTACCATTGCAACCGACCTAAAGAAATGCACTTACAAACAGGGCTACAGGTTTTACCAGTAAGGTTTTGCTAACTCTTGGAAATTGAGGGAATTCCTATCGTAACTCGTTTAGTAAGTTTTCGACGTAAAAAGGGTGACGTTTCGCTAATCAAAATTTGTGTTATTCGCCATTTTGAAAGCCTTATATTTATTGTGATATCGATAGAAAAACACACGAAACATATTTTTAAGTAAATTTACAGCTTTCCATGGTTGTCTTTGAGATGATTTTTTTCTTGTAGACATTTATAAATGATTATTTTTATTAAAATCAATGGAAAAATGAAACAAACTATTCATTAATTTGAAAAATAAGGACAAAATTAAAAGAAACGAAACGTAGCTGAGCTTTGCAGTTTGAGGTAATTTTGCAATTTTGGAACGATAGTTGTTTTTGTTTATTGACTCAGAGATAACCTATGAGAACGCTATAGATATTTATTCTTAAAATATACTGTCTTTATTTTGTCTTTCAAGAATAGGGTCCTACGCGAAGATTTGTGAAGAAGCCGTTGGTGGCTGCAATCAGTGGTTATGCCGTAGCTGGAGGGATGGAGTTGGCTCTGATGTGTGATTTGCGACTTATGGAGGAGACAGCTGTCATGGGAGTTCTGTGTCGTAGATTTGGTAAATTTGCTTATTTCTGGATTCTGAATGGACAGAATTGATGGGTACTTCTGTCGTGACATGTTTTCACCCCCACCTAGTAGTATATTGAACAACTAACAATACCTGTTGTGAAATAAATCGGATAGTTGACTTACTTTCAGAGAGGAAAACCAAAGGCATAAATAGCTCAGTTTTGGAAGTTTTAATACGTTACACTTCCCAATACAAAGAGGTCATCATAAATATATCATATGTGGCTTAAGCCACTTATCGCAGTTTGGGAAAAAGTTATACATAAACGTAGTCGTCGACTTTTGTCTCGAATTGTTATTGCTAAGTGTGAAGCGCGGTCAATAATGCAAATCACTAGGCTTGGAAACTGTTCCGAAGCACGCGACAAAGAGCAGCAAGATGCTTCGAAGCACTGTTTCGAAACACGAAGCTTCTGATTCTTTCCAAGATGGATGAAGCTGTGTTGGCGCACGAATCCACGGCACATCTGCTTCACTGCTTCTGAAGAGAAGACTTGAAACACTGATTCGCGATCGTTTCGAAGCACAGACGAAACACATTGAATTACTATGCTATACTACGCATTTTGTAAATAAAGAATTTATGAAGATTGAGTAAATAGTAGAACTATGTGCTTATTGCTTTGGTAGATAAAGCATGAAAATGAATGGATAACTTTCGAGAAAGATATATTTTCGTTATCGGCTGCATACAAAAGCATGTACGACGACTCACAGGAATTCTACGAGTGTTGCGAACTCATATCACTTTCCAGGCGGGGCACAGGTTAAGAAAGTATAAAAGATTGCCATTGCTATTCTTCTTTTCCTAATACTTTCTTTATATGGATGTATTGGAAACTAATTGTGCGTGTTTAAAACCACTTTTAACTGGAAGAGAAAAAGATTTTGATCTGAATAACCAAAATTTCATCTTCGGTTACAAAATGGCATGAACGAAAAATTTTTGATCATTACACACCGAAATTTTTGAATTTTATTTATAACCTTTAGACATTCAAAGCTTAGGCATATACCTGTTGTGACTGAGGAAAAACCTCAGTCAGGGTAGTCGGACGCTGGGATTGAACCCACGACCTCCTGAATGCTAAGCCAACACCGCTGAGCCACGACCGCTCGGTACACCGACCTCCTATTGATATTTTAATGACTTTCCGCTGAAATTATTTATAGTACATTTCTATACAGATTCAAACGTTAATTATGCAGTGAGATTCACCTAATGTAGTGGCGAGCACACTTTCACTGAGTCACCTCTTCATTATACGGGCGTTATTTGAGTATTGTTACTGAGGAGTATTAAAATAAATATAAGATATTTCGCATCCAACCTTCGTGGCCCAAGCGGTAGCGTTGCAGACTTCGGATCAGTAATGGATAGGCGTGCGGGTTCGAACCTCGCGGGTGACCACCTCTGAGGTTTTCCAGAGTTTCACAGAATAAATGACGGGATGGTGCCTCAAGGCTCTGCTTGATATCTAACCCATCTCGGCCTGAGCCAAAGATGACAGGAAGTCATAAGTAAAAAGACACTTCTTTCGCGGGAGGAATTGAATGGCTTATAAAGAAATTGCTGGCACACAAATCGAAAAGCATACATCAAAATATTTTAACAAGATAAATATAAATTCCATTGAGAGATGCTAATATGGTTTATGCACTTCCTTAGTTCTTTATATATACTTCGTTTGTGGCTGGAAGTTACTCAATAAAATCAAACTGCGCCTAAGATCAAAATATTTGAACCCTAAGATTACTATAGTGGACCCTTGATACTGTAAAACGTTTCGTTTTCGTCCCACTAATTTTCATTGCATGGAACCAATTCCTCTGTGATGGAACGGTCAGGTTTTTTTTTTCGTCCCTCTTTCCCTTCAATGGTTGAGTGAGAAATTGCTACCGTATGGTTCTTGTCGTGGACTATTTGAAACTGGAGAAGAGCCGAAATTCACAAGAGGTGACAACAGAATGTTTTCTCTGCCTACGAACCTCACCCCACGCTCCCTAGCTCCAACTATTTACTTGGCCGCAAGATATGAACTGAACGATGATGAAACACGACTCGAGTGTATCGAAACATTTCCACCCGCAGGACGAAGCAGTGGTTCTGAGTTTCGGCTCCGTGCGTCGGTCGCTGCTTCGCATGACACCCAAAGATTCGGAACACTTGGCTTGTCGTGCTTCGAAGCAGTCGGTCAGCTACGTGAGTCGGAACAGTGCTTCGAAACTGTGAAGCAGTTGCCGACTCTAATCACTACTGCGTTTAATCGGAAACGTTTTCGCATATGGCATTCACTAATTGTCATCGGTTATGCGAATCCGCGATCCACCAGATCCCAGCGGTATTACGACGTCAAAGACTCTTCGTCTTCTGTAGTAGAACATCTACACTTGACGTTGAACGGTTAGCGACGCATTGTCTGAACAGATGACTTCTATTTCCAGTTATTTCGGGTTGTCGAGCAGGATCCAGTTTGACAGAGAGCAGCAAAAGTATGTAAACAGGGAAACGTTCAGGCTGCAGTGGCGCTATAATGATATAGAGACATGTTTTGTTGGTACACGTTAGGACATCTGGTACATCTTAGTGCACTGTTGACCGATGATATGCTCCTATATATCATGTGTGCATGTATTTATAACCAGGGCGAACAGGTATATCAGCAAGAGAGTGTATCGTTCTACAAGTCCATGATTTGGAGAACATTCCTCATAGATTGGCCACTACGGTCGCCGAACATAAATCCTGTTTAGTACTACTGAAATGCTATAAAACGGTCTTCTTGAACTTTGAGTGTTGCAACTGCACATACCCCATAATTATCATTACTGTCCAGATTACGTGGATAGTTGTATCTATAAAGTCCTTACTATATAACTTCTCAATTTTATTCAATCAGTGTATGGGTATAGGTAATGGTAAGTACCATTAAAATAGCAGTTTATTTCACAAGTAGGTATTGTTAGTTGTTAAACATAAGGTGACATTAGGACGTTCATATGATTGTAGTAGACAGCTTAACTCGGCTTACAATGACAACTGCTTTAATAATCTGTAACTTGTATTCGTCTACTTATGAGGATATTTCGATACCAAAATTGAATATGTTCATAATGAAAAGTTTTAAAAAAAATCAATGTGAAAACCATATCTCCAGCAGTGGGGCCTCTCTTGTACAGAAATCGAAAAATGAAGTTCTCTAAGAGATACAAAAGAGATCAGAGTAGAAGTATGGCTATGTACTCTTCATGTGTGAGTCTTTTTCATCGTTGAACAGTAACGATGGAAGAAAATCGCACATGGAGTCTTCAGAGCAATTTCTGTATCTTTGGAAGAGTGGTGCAATGTTGATCTTGCTGATGCAAAGTGTCCTCGTTTTACGGTATTAGTAGTAGTAATGATGATGGTAGAAATAGCAGTAGTAACATAATTATTAATGGTAGTTGTTGCAACCTATAAATTAAGTGGACATATTTCATGGAATACCTAACCCGGCGCACTAATAGGCGGGCATGGCACATACTAAACTATTTTCTGATTTTGTGGTGGCAGTTTTCAGACGTGCTTTTTTTTGCTTGGATTGATCAATCTTCCTTCCTTTTCTTCTTCCTTGCTCCTCAATCAATCTTCCTTTTCTTCTTCAAGTTGACTCTGTTGTAACTAATACATTATTTCCTTGCTCCTGTCCTCTTTGGGTTCAATTATCTCATAGATTATGTCTCTCAATCAGTGATAATTTGTTCGATGAAGATCTCGGATGATTTTAGAGATAGAATTCCGTAGATAAACTTAGCGTTAAGTGTGTGAGCGTTTGAATTCCATAAATCAAAAGTTAAATCAAAATTTTCTGACTTCAGTTTTCTGCTCTAATACGTAAGATGGCAGAATTTCTGAAGTAAGCCATTCTAAAAGAAAATTCGGAACAATTTTGATGATTCGTTACTGGTTGAGCTAGAAGGTATTCAGAATTTTGGGACATTTCGGCTTCGAAATGCCGATTTTGTGGTTCCGTAACTTCGGAATCACATAAATATAAATTAATTCTTCTAAAGTTTGGCAACGTTAGAAGAGTAGTTCCAACAATTGGCAAAAAAAAGTGCAAATCCCGATATCATTTATGTTCAACCAGAAAGTAGTATAAGACAACTTATCTTCCATGGAGGAATTAAAATAGAAGGAGACGCCCAAACGTACTCCTACTTCGAAAATAAATTGAAGCCGAAAATGGCCGCCGACCCGGTTGTATGTATCACGGTCCGCCATATTGCGTATGGAATAAAATTGAAGTATTGTTGCATTCACAGACATGCAAATAATCAGATCATTCTTTGTGCTTTTCTGTGATTTGTAAAATGGTAATGAGTTATGTCGCTTTTGGATGCATAAACAGATACAATAAGAAGGGTCCCAATGTCACATTTCACAGGTGAGTGTTAGAGAAAACTTCTGTCGAAATATAAAATGTTGATATAAATTGATGGCATGGAGACAATTAAAAGTGTTTTTCTATACTTTTCATTATGCTGTCAATATGTTAATTCGAGAATTTAAAGAGAAGGATTACTGTTCTAATTTTTTTCATAGATTTTAAGTACTTACAAGAAAACAGACTAAAGGAAATGTCAGTAGTATTCATTATATTTCATGCACTTTGGGGGAATTATTTTTCGTTATGCAGCTTTCGATGTTCACTGGAAGTTTTGGTTACTCTTTATGTTGAGCTATACAATATTTTATAAGCACTGACAAATTATCTGTGTATGTTTGTATTCTTTAACCTTAATACAAAACCTTCACGTGTAAATTAAATGTGATTACAATTCAATAATGTGATTTATAGGGTGACCGTATCAATATTTGACCAAATAAGGAAAATTTCAACTCTGAGCAAGAACTGACGTTTATATAATAGAAAAACTATACGAAACCCTAAGACCATGCAGAATACCTCAAAGAAAAAGCAGCTCGCATTTATTTAATTTAACACAACAACAGACAAATATATTGCTGAAGGTGTAGTTGCACCAGTAGTTAACCAGTTATAGTAGCCAATTGTGAACTACGGTTGTTGCATTGTAAATCATTGATTCTGTTTACTGTAGGTTGTTCCTTGAACAACGAAGGAATGCAGTAATTAATTATTTCACTGTACCTTCTACTCGATATGCACGGGTATCTTGTATTACTTATACTTCTGTCCTCTTATTGTGCGCTCTGCTCTCTTCCAGATGCCCTTTACACTTTTTATTTGATTTTTTGGGGGGCACTGTATTTCCTGATTGCACAGCATTTGGGGACTACACTATTAAACCTTATGGAAGTATAAAAACGTACTGTGTTTACTACTATATCCAATATAAACTGTTATTACTGTTTGTCTCCCTTATTAGTCAACCACTGGCGACTGGTCCATTACTGGTACGGTCACCATGTAGCTTTGCATATCATAGACCAGGTGAATGAGAGACTAAATTGTAACAAATCTTTTCGAAATGAATACTGGAACATATTTAACACTTTACGCTTTCTGAATCTTAGAAGCACTGTTATAAACATATGTATCCAGTATGTTAGTATGTTTACATGGTTCAAGGGGTAAATTGTAATTTATGGCAGTCAAGAAATGTAAAACTTACACCTATGCAGCTATTCAGATTCCCTTGCGGTTGGGCAGACACTTGGAGTGTATTAAACGTCTAATAATAAATATAAAGTGACTAACCCGTTTTCGCTAGTTCGACATTATGTCTAATATAATCTGTATGTTTTGATACTTAAAATATCTTCTAGCATGACAAAAGCTAATTTCAAATGTGCAAGTGACCAATCAATGATACTGCAAAATTGAGTAAACCGCTCATAGGGAAAAGCTTGAACAGGTTCCAATTTTGAACTCCTGTATTACACCTTTGAACATTTCAAGTTAATCATTGTCACATTGCACGGTGTCGATAATGTTTCTTGCGGGTTCGTTGTGTTGCTTTCCTGTGGTTACGTAAAATACCAGAAAATATTTATGGGTTAATTTCTTCAGGAAAGCGGGAGAGTAACTATTCATTACTACCACAAGTGATACCAACTTCAATTTTTTCCAAATGGTGTATAGACGGCTATTTGCGAAACATTTCTGTACGTTATTATTTAAATAGCAAAAAATAGATTATTATTTGTTGTTTATTAGGGACTTCAACTAATAATGTTCACTCTTTCGAGACTTGAAAGAGTGATTTTAAACTCATAAAGCTGTGTCTGCCGCGTTCGCAGAAGAGTTCCTTAATGAGCACATCTACTTTTGTAGTCAGGGGTCTTACGCAGTTAACGGCTACAGATATCAATATTTTTCATTGTGCAGTGTTTATTCTGCTAGATTTTTTTCATTCAGCCGCACCTGCAAACAAATGTAAGTATAATAACATATGATATAGATTTCATATAAATATTATTTGTATGGTGTACATAAAACAATAGGGATTTCATAGTTTTCTTCCATACGCAAGATGGCGGATGGCCGCACTGGACGATTGACGGGCGGCCATTTTCAGCTTCAAAATTTGGCAGCTTGGGCGTTTCCTTCTAATTTAATTCCTCCAAGTTATCTTCTCTACCAAATTACTCTGTATAAGCTAAACAAACTATGTAAAGCTGTACAACACTCATTTCGAAATTTGAGTTCAATTGTTTCTCAAAAACAGAACCAAGTTTCTAAGACAATTTGGTCACCTGTGACTTGACGAACGCGCCGTTTCCTTTTATGATATAAGTTTAGAGATAACCTATATATACCGAGCCGCCGTAGCTCAGTGGTAGAGCGTTGGCGTAGCATTCAGGAGGTCGTGGGTTCAATCCCAGCGGCCGATCATCCTGACTGAGGGTTCTTTCTCTGTCACACCAGGCAAATGCCGGGATGGCACCTTCAACTTAGTTCCTGACCAACACCTTCCACAATCCTTCCCCCTCCCCTATCCCAGCCTGAGCCTTAGATGTTTAAAAGCCATAAATAAAATTCAAATAACCTATATATAATTAATGTTAACCTCAAACCGAACATAAGATGACTAACTTGAGCTTTTCTGTTGAAGGTGTACCATTAATAGATGGAGGGACTGTACGTCTTCAGGCAGCGGTGGGTCTGTCTCGAGCTCTAGATCTCATTCTCACTGGACGAGCTATAAAGGCAAATGAAGCACTTGAGTGGGGTCTAGTCAACCGTTTGGTTGGATATGGCACAGGTAGGTGCATGTGATTCTGTTGAGTGGGATTAAACGATAAAAGAATGTAGACACACTCCATAGAACAATTATAAAGAAGCTGTGTGGAGGCAGATGAAAAGCACTTAGTGAGAGAGAGAGTTCAGGGTGGGGGAAATCAAATACTCGAAACGGCCTAATTTGCCTCGAACCTTCAGGCGATGACACATTGGAACGTTTACTGTTTGAACCCTGTTTTGCTCCTTGGTTTCTTCTTGATATCTCTGACCTTTGCATGTGTAATGCAATATTCTTTCTTATATCACTGGATATTATAAATTGGCGTAAGCCATAGTGCTGTTACCGCCCATACAATTCATTTTTATCTTTATAATGAATTGGTATATTTGTCTATATCATAATAACTTAATTGATATCAAGATCCTTAAAAACAAGGTTCCAGCGTTCCAAATATATTTAATGAAACCTTAGTTTCATAAAAGCTGAAATGTAGCTGAATAAAAACTATAAAGCAATTTGATTGTTTTTGCCGTTACTACATAAGCATTTATACGCCTTTTGGAAAAAGCTGCTAGTTGATATAATTTCTGTTGAATGGTGTAGTTGATATTACTGAAATAAACATAGCCTTGCCTGATAGGATTATAATTGTGAGAATATTTTCTTGAACTATTTTGTTAATAATGCATTTTTCATATATCATTTTTTTTTTTTTTTTTTCATATTTATTTTGCTTTTGCCCTGTAACATTGAATTTAGTTCACACATAATTCAGCGTTTCGCAATTTAGTCTTGTGGGTTTGAATTAAACATTATCAAACGTACAAAATAAACTACATCATTTTAAAACTCGACATATTACCGCACGGAGAACGAATGTAATAGCACAGTTACGTACGTTGAATATAAATTGTAGTTGTCCTCAACAGAAAACCATTAACTTTGTGGAAGTCTCTTTCCCTATCTCCGTGATAGCTTACTCAGTACAAAATAATACATAATTTTAGTACCGTAGCATCCTGATGAGGACAATACGGGATTATATGCGTACATATTGATATTACAAGTCTTTGATGAAAGACTCCGTTTATTTGAAGGAAAACGTAGAACGGCTCTTTATAACCCTTAATTACCTTATGGTGATGGTTTATGCTTTATTTGAAAGATTATATGCTACATTTTGAAATACAAGATCCGGTTTCCGATAATTTATGCCAATTGGTAAATTTTTGTACAAAACGTATTAAAAATTAGGACGTTACTATGACTTGAAGGACAGGGAAAACGTGTACTTCTGCTTACTGCAGGTGGAATTTCATGTAGCAGTCATCTGAGCAAAAATATTGTATACTTACATGTAGAGACGACAAGCTATTAAGAACAGTGGGGGAGAGGATGTTTGATGTTTGTTTTAATTTATAGCTAGGAGCAAAGAAATAATTAGCCGGAAGTCAAGTAAACGGAGAAACATTGGCTGTGATCTGGCTTGAATTGATAAACAGATTAGAGAAGGGAGGGGTGGGTGCCTCCTACCACCCCACGAGAGAGACATAGACCAACCTACCGGCCGATGTACAATGAAAAGAAAGCGTTTATTTCAAAAAAAAAAAGTGTGCTTTAAACACTAGAAAAACAAAAAATACGCATGCATTTTCCACGCTTTCCCAATGCTCAGATGTTCACAAAAATAGATTATGTGATGGAGTGTCCAGCTGCAAAAGTGACCAGTATTAGAAAATCGTTCATAAGACATTACTTAATAATACGCCGTGAATATTACAATATCCACAAGGAGGTTAAACATATGAAAGTTCGTGCTAACTTCAGTCATATAAACATACACACACACAGAGAAAATTGTGCAAATTTCTGGAAGGAGTCTTAACGATCAAAATAATTTGAATCTTCTAAGTCCGATTAACTTAAGCATTGTAAACGTATTCGCATAGAAACACAAACAATATAAAAAGATTATACGTAAGTGGTTTTGGCGTACGTACTTGTAATAACTTTGTACTCAGAATTGAGAGCGACATTTACACGGTGAGGACTTGTGTCACTTTTCTCGCTCTCTGTATTTTTTCCCTTGCTATCGGGGATGTTAAAGATATTATTATGTACTTTATTACATTACTAGCTGATTTGCTCGTGCGAGGTTTGAAATATGTTGGCAACACAAACTGTTGTACTGATACTACTACTACAGCTAGTACAACTACTGTTACTACTATTGCTACTAGTATTATTTACGCATGTCTTACATCTTACATTGAATTTATTCTGCTTTTAAACATTAAATATTTTCTGTTCGTAATAATCAAAATTTTGAATAATTCACATTGTAGTTCGAAATTAAAATATGGTAATAATTTAAAAATAAAATCACACTTACCGTATGTACCAGGAAACCTTACTACGAAAAAGAACGAAAACTGTACGGGCCTTCGGCAGTACACTACTGCCCTCTACGGTCCCAAGGTTCAAAGAAAAAAGTTCAGGATAGGAACATCTAAACGGGAGCTAAGAGGGACATATGCACCTAAACCGTGTTCCTATTTTGAACTATTTCCTTTTAACCTTGGGACCGTAGAAGGCAGTAGTGTACTGCCGAAGGCCCGTCCAGTTTTAGTTCATTTTCATAGTGAGGTTTCCTGGTACACACGGTAGGTGTGATTTTATTTTATAATGTTTTCCTCGCTGCGTCATCAGTACGAAGATGGTAATAATTTATTTATTTCATTGTTATAAACAATAAAATGTCTATATTTTTTTACTTTTACACTCCCTTTTGTGAGAGTTAGTCCTTGTAGGTCCTAAGGAACATGTGTGCGCAATTTGGTTCGAATCTGTGAAGAATAATTGTATAGTGTTCAAGAAACAGACTTTCTGTTTTATTTATTTATATAGATAAATAAATTTATGACATTCATGAAACTTAATTTATTATTTTTAAAAAGTTAGTGCTGTGATTCTATTAATAATCGGGAAGGCTCGTCCCTTGATAGCATGTCAGGCGCAAAAGCATTCATTTTTATGAAATAGGTTGTCAATACTGACCACTGGAGTGCTTAGGGTCGGGCAAACCCACAGTACTTTTCTATTTTATTGTGTCGAATAATATTTATGCCATGTTTAGTGCAAATAAGTCTAGCTTCATGGAAGCAAATAAAAAAAATGAATATTGAATTTTAAACATGGTTGGCAACACTGACAACGGCGGCTCCTGATCATGATGGTTCCGGCGGCTGTGAGCTAATCAAGCCAAGACCTCTCCAAAGACACCACTACCACATCTCTACACCTTGTGGTTCAAAACTGTATTTTTTAGACACGGGTTTACAACACTGACAATGGAGTGCTTGGGGACGAGAACACTCACAGTATGTTTCTACTGTATCAAATAATATTTATTGCCAAGTTTGGTACTGCTACGTGTAACGTGATGGAAACAATTTGAAAACTTGAATTATATTTAAAATTGGTTGGCTACACTGACATCTCGGGTGCTTCGGGACGATGACACCCACAGAATACTGTTTATGCCAATTTTGGTGCAAGAAAAATTGAATTTAAAACCAATTGTTTGGCAACACTGACTCATTGTACCAATCATAACTGTTCCGGAGCTCTGAGCTAGTCTAGCCAAGATCTTCCCAACACCACCTCATGCACGTCTCTACACCTTCTGGTTCCTGAGATTTAATTAGTGCACACGGGAGAACTGAGTGGGATTGTAATGTCCTTTTTTTCTATAGCTTTGCTATTAAGGGGCCCAAAAAGGTGGCAAAGGTGTACCTTGATATATTGTTAGTAGCAAGTGGCACTATATTTTGCTCGATTCAATCTAGCTTCCTCAGGTGTACACAGTTCCCAATGGATGAAATTTATGTTACATGATAGTGTGCAGCCTTGTATCTAAAAAAATGTTTAGTTTGCAAAAGGGAGTGGGAAAAGGTTTAACAGTTTGTTTACTGGTAAGTAATGGGGTCAAATCATTTGCCCGGAAGATGGCGTACACGTTAATAAACTTTCCTTTTGGCTATTGATTCTTTTCTTGCGTAACTTAACCTTAACAGCACTGAATTGTACTGCTTGAACTAGTAGTAGATTAGGTGCCGATGAATTGGTATCGAATCTCATAATAGCCAGGAAAGCATCAGTTGATAATGTTTTCTTATTGGTTTGAACCTTAACGTAACAACATATTTAAAATAATCAAAGAGTGCGTTTTCCAGTTCAATCAACTCGGCCTGAGCCAAAGTTGTCTAAAGACCTTAAAAATTAAATAAAAAATAAAGTTCAGTCTACTATGTGGGTTACTTTTTATTTAACTTTGGAATCTTTATTCGAAAACCTAATCAGATGTCAAAATCATAATTGTATTGACAACAGCATCAATCTAACAACATTTTGCATTTCCATTTAGACACATTGTATTTGCTCATTTCATTTGTCAATATTTATCATCACAAATTCTACTTACATTTGAATGCGTAATCAGGGTGTCTACTGACCTCCAAAGCCTTGAAAACGTGGAATTTTATTTTGGACCTGGAAAACCTGAAAAAAGCCTGGAATTCTAGCGAAAACCTGGATTTTTTTTTTTTTTTTTTTTTTTTTTTTTTTTTGAAGTTATTATTTTTAACTTGAATTTTCACTTTATTAATTCTACTTTGTAAACGTTTAGAAGAAACTTTATGAAATTTGTAAATTGAAGGTCACGGAATGAGGCATGCAGTAATTAATTTTTGTGAGAAGCTTCTCAGTGACTCTCAGACTTCTTGTGAGTACGAGTGTAACGACCCCGAGGATACACGAGCTTATTATATCAGCCATTCTCATTTTTGATGGATGCTCTGTTTTCTCCTAATTTCATCATTCTTTTATCCTCTAATCATGCATGTTTTGTGTAATTGGGTTAATATGTTTATGTACTTTGGATTTGATGTTAAACTAAGTTTTTATATTAGCGTAACATTAATATATATTTTGTCAAGTATTTGAATTCAAATAAAGCCACTTTAAACCCACAGAGGACCCATATTATTACTCACCTTAAAGTATGATTTTTAATCTTGTCTTCTTAAATAGTTGCTTCAATATGAATTGGATAGGTTCAGAAGGGCTCTCGCTCCATCTTCAGGCGTTCGTTGATATGCAATTTAAGCGTGTAAGTTTTTTTTTTATTAGGTTGTATATAACATATTGCAAATAGTTCTACCAGCTAATTTGCTGACGTACTCTTTTCTTAGGTTTCCATGTACTTATTCGAGATTAACCCATTTCGAATTTTAACACATCTGTGTTAACCTGTACATTGTATATACAATATATTTTATAATTCATAACCTTCATAATTCTTGTACTCGAACAGGAATTTGTGGTAAGTATGGCGTAAATACATTTTACCTACACATGGTAGAAATTCGACAACAATTTTTCCAATATGTCCTCTGCCGCTCAGACTTTTTTTTACACAAGTTTGGTGTGTAGCAACAGTGACAGCGGAGTAATTTAAAACTAGTGGGTTTTACAAATGGACTGAAGTGTTTCTTTTAATAAATAATGCACTTCTTTCCACATACTTACATTTACATATTTATTAAACTTGACAAACAATATCTCACAAAAAACTATAGACATACTTAAATTAGCCTACATTTCTACGGCGGCCTGAAGACGGAGCGAGAGCCGTTCCGAAAGGCCTAGCCAATTCATATTAAAGCAACTACTTAAGCGGATTGAAAACCTTACTTTAAGGTGAGTCATAATAGTGTATGTTAAATTCAATAGAATTTGAGTTGATATTATTTATTGTGTTTAGGCAACTTTAACTTAATCGGGTAATTGCTCAAATAAACATACTTTGTTTATTTCCAAGAAGAAAAGATTTATAAATTAATAATACGTGGGATAAATGCATTTGTGTCAATAAATTAAGTGGCCATTTTCCATCAAGAAGAATATGCAGTAAAATGTGTTCGAAGTTGGGTTTTACATATACATGAATTCCTCATTTTTAACTATTATTATTATTATTTTAACGAGAGTATTGGTTAGTTTACATGCAGAAAGGTTAATTCTATCTCCTCAATTTTGGATCTGATAGATCTCAACTAATTTTTCGTTGAAACTATTAAAAAATATCAATCATACATTAGGTTGTACTATTTGTTTGCTTGTTTGTTACTGCACAATTTTCTCAACCACCTTCTGATAGGGGAATATTCTACTTTATTTTCTTGTGTGAAATCTCTCGAAAACATATATTGTAGTTAGTACATAAATATTATTTTCTCATGTTCTATAATGACTTAAAAAATAATATGCGCTTGATATGCTTCTTTTAATTGATAAAGATTTTTCGTTTGTTTGCAAGAAGAAAATGATATAAATTAATTACCTGGAAAAAGTAGAAAAATAGACCTGGAAAAAACCTGGAATTTAAAAATCAACATCCAGTAGACACCTTGGTAATAAAATTTCGATAATATCGATTCCTAATAATATAGAAACGCATTCTACTTGAAGCAACATCCAAAAACATAGACCTTTACCTAGATTTAAACTTCTGAAACGAAAACTTGTTTATAAAACAAAACACGATTCCATTCTTTAAAACAAAGAAACATAGTCATCAAAAGTATGTTGCATTGTTCTGAAATCTTTAGACCATAGTTTCTGAATCACAATCTTTAAATCATCAATGTCCTTATAATCACACGTATAATATTGACATAAAAGTAAACTCGTTGGAATTAGATTAATACAACTTTCTGAGATGCGTGGTTTTATACTTTGGTTAACAACTAGTCTTAAATTAATGCATGTTATTATTCAGTAGTAACCGGTAGTTTCTTTCACTTCTATGTGCATCACGAAATATAGACACAATTGCAAGAGTAAATCCTTCTCTTTGTAGCTTTAGGACAAGCAGTTAATTTAGCGAATTCGTTGGTGAAGTTCCCACAAGAATGTCTGAATGCTGACAGAGCCTCTGCATACTACAGTGCTTTCACGGCTACCAGTTACGAAGACGCATTAGCGTACGAAAGTAAAAATGCGACAAATGACAGTATACTTCAGGTATGTGGAAAAATTATGTTTCGTGTTACAAATTAAGTATGGGCAGATAACAATTTTTCCTTAGAAAGCTTGGCTTCTGTACAGGTCGGTTGTATGTTTATCTCATATGAGCTATGAACATTTGGCTAATAGGAAAACCGTAAGTGTAAAAGGTTTCAAGATAAGTGAGGATCAAAATTAGACAAAAGAGGAAAGAACTTGTGCGTATCTTTTCATTTTAATGCCATAACATTTTAATTAAGTAACTTCCATAAACTTTCAGAAGTCCATGTTCAAAATGAGAACGTCCGTTGTATGTATTGGTCAATTTGGACTAGGATCTTGGCAACCACTGTTACATTTGTTTCGTACTTACGCCATCCTGAGAATTCATTGGAATTTTCTTTGGTCTCATCGCGCGAATGCCTGGATAGTACAGTAGATGAACTGGATAATTCCTTCTCAATTATTTGTTCCAGAATATGTGCTTGCGGAGAAGTTTTATTTTTTTATTTGAACTGCGTCGATATATTAGATATTTTTTATTCTCTACGAATGATAAATGTCATGCGTGAAACACAGAGTGAAGTACTAAAAATGTGAATCATATACAAGGTGAAATGTTCAGAAATAAAATATTTTACTGATCAGCCTCGTATTCACAGTTTGCAACACTGTATTTCATGATTCACATATTGTATATTGCTTAACATCTTTACGGAATATCAAGGTATCCAATAAATCGACGTGCTAGTTAAAAATATTAAATTTTATACTAGGTTGGCAACACTGTCAGCCCGGTGATGATATATTCGAATCTCTAATACAGTGATTCTGAACGTATTTCATTCGGGTTCATCATATTACCGGACACGAACGGCTAGTGAGTTGGTCTTGCGTGCACTAACTTTGCCTTGTTCCTTTTTAAAAAAATTAGTATTGAGTGAAAACATTTGAATTACTTTAGCCAGAAGAATCACAGTCTCAGAAGTTTTGCGTCACACCAAGTTGATCATCACTGCTGTATCTAATATGTATCTTATTGATATAAAAAATCAACTCTCTAAAACGTCGTTTTACTGCAATGCATCATTTATGACTGATCGTGAAATATTCCATTATTTAGTTACCATTGTAACAGGTTGGTTTTGGAAGTTGGAACTCCTGTCCTGTGTCTCGAATATGTACAAAAATAACTTTTTGTCTTCTTTCGGTGCGCGTAATCATGTGCGAAACTTTGTCCTCATACTCCGTAGTCAACTATTATTCATTATATTCATACATTTCAAGGAACTGTACATTTAAAACTCAATTTTTGAGAAACATAAGACGAGTAAGCAAGTTCTAATTTAATTCAGTGGAAGGAACATTTCAAGATGGCGACCGTGATATACCCTCTCAAAACAGGTTATATAAATACTTCCTTCAGTGTGTATTCCGGACCAATCCTTAGTTTACATCCTTTGTCACTAATTTCTTCAAAAGACTATTCGAGACTGTGATATACAACATAATATGAGTTTTCATTTTATTAAAAACACGCAGTGGCTATAACACCCACCTTCCAACATTTGTGCTGGAGAAAGTCGGTCTCCTTTTATAAATTGGAATTACCCATGGTCATATGGCAAAACGATATTGTGCTGGCAACTTTTTTTTACCCCTATTTTGTTGTTTTGAATTCGAACCGCTACTAAATCTTTTAAAGGTGTCCACGTGCGTTATTAGATGAATGGAGTAACTCGTTTCCCTTCCACTTTTAGTTTTCCACGTAAAAGGGTCTAAACAACCAACAGTATTGTTTTGATGTAATGATTGAGTGTTCTTAAGAGAACTTTAATCTAAGCTTAAAGCTAAATCTTCAATTGATCAAGTAGGAGAAGCAGTTAGAGTACATGGATATACAGTATGAAAAGTGAGTAGCAAAAACTTACAAAATTAAGATGAAGCAAATTTCTATCCTAGGAGGAAATACATTTGTAGATAGAGTGCTTCCAAATTAGTAACTTTAGTGCTTTTGTCTTTTATGGTGTTTAGAGATAATGAGAGGATTATCAAATTTCCGTACATAAGCGAAATACTGTATGTTCCTTTATCAATGAGAACTTTACGTTTGAAGCTAATTTTTCGTTGTTATTTCTACACTCAGTGTTCATTAATTAATGGATTTTGTGCTTTGCACACTTCTTGTTAGAAACCCTGCAGCAGCCATAGTTGTCGGTGTAACGAGTCATACTGTATATGGGTGTCGGTATAAACAGAGGCCCGTACAGTCCATTCGGATAACAGAGGATTACAAGTGAGATTAGATAAGGTGGAACAGAGACTACGACGCATTTACATACAGTGGAAGCATGTAATATTTTTCCAGTGGTTCCCGCTTCAGTCTCGACAGTGACTCCAGACGTGTCTTCATCTGGCGTGAACCCGGCTTTTCGGGGTGCTTTATTTATTTTTATTTTTTTTTACATTGACGACAAATGCTCGTTCACATTGTGCTAGCACGGTAGACGACACTCTTGTAGCCGAGACATCCAGCGCATGGACTGGTCAACGCGCTTCCTGGACTTGTAATCTATATCGAAGGCGTGTCGCCAGTTTCCTCCAAGGTATCTCAAGAATCTTCAAAAAGCCTTGCTGCAAAAGTGGCATACATTGCCACAAACGTTCGTGGACATCGATGTTAGCAGCATGTGCTGTGTACATTGCAATGTGAGACGACCATACCGCGACGTCCGACACTATCTGCGACCAACAGTATAGGACGTGCAAGTAGACCACAGATTTGTTGTACATATGCAATTTTTGTGACGTTTTCTTCTGCAACAGTGCTGCCACCTGTGTGCTTTCTGTTTACATTGTGTCATTAAATAGAGCTACAGATTTCAGGAATGTTCAGTCGAGTGCAAGTATGCGAATCATAAAATTCCTTGATGAATGAGCATGACTGTAAGCCAGAAAAGAGTGAAATAAACAGCCCAATAATACTTTTCCTAGTTTGATAAGGAGTATATTTCTCTACACGTTTTTGACTAGTTAAATATAAGAAGAAAGCTTGTTTGTTCAGTTGCCGTAGACACAACTATTTGCGCAACATTTCACGAAAAAGTTTTGAATATAGAAAGTCTGTTCATTTAATTCCCGGACACAGACTGTTTATTAATTCGTGTAACTGAGAAACAGACCTGAAAAATCGAAAGTTTTCAAGATATTTCCATGAAATTTTGTGCAGTTGCTCGCAAATCCCTTACGTTTTGATACTGTGAAAGTAATATTCCTAAACTAAATTTTAACCCTCTCTTTGGGGGTTAAAATGTAGTCTAGGAAAATTATTTTCGCAATGTCGAAACTTCAGGCTTTGGTGAGCAACTGTAGAAAATTTCCTGGAAATATCTTGAAAACTTTCGTTTTTAGAGGTCCGTTTCTCAGTTACACGAATTAATAAACAGTATGTATATATATATATATTGGTTTCGTGCGAATGAAATGTCCGCCGCAGGTGCGTCATGTCTAAAGGCAAATAATAATAATAAATGAAAACTGCATTACCTGATAAATCAAAGTAGTGGCCGTCTGCAGCTACACTCTGTTGCCATCGCTCAGCCAACGATTGAATTCCATAGCGAATGAAGTATGGAGTCTACGATATAAAGAAATCCTCAACTGCACATTGCACCGCCCGATCATCACGGAAGGTCTTCTCTGCCAAGAAGTGACCGAAATGGCGGAAGAGGTGGTAGTCAGTGGGAGAGAGATCTGAGGAAACCGGCGGGTGAGGATGGGTTTCATACTGCAACTCATGGAGAACCAGCACAGTTCTTTGCGCGACGTGTGGGCGGGCATTGCCATTCAACTTGAGGACACCATATCTGTTGGCCATTGCTTAGAGACAAGTTTGCGATTCTGCTATTCATTTTATGGGCTTAAGCACTGTAACGATCTGCAGTGATGGTTTCCCCTCTCCTGAGAAAAAAACATGATGGATCACTCTCACCATAGACAAGCATACAAGCAACACCACCTTCCCTGGGTGGAGAAATGGTTTAGGACACCGTACTGAGGGTTGGTCACGATCCAACTATTGTCCAGACTGTTTACGGTTGTCATAGCACCTGTGAGGCACTTTCATCTGAAGTGACAATCCGATGCAGGAAACCTTCGCTCGTACACTCAGAGAACTGCATACCTCCAGGCGGCGATTCTTGTTGGCCGGTATCAACTCATGTGCCACCCATGAGTCCAGTTTTTTTCACCTTACCGATCGCACGGAGCCGCCGACTGACAGTGGCATGATGTGTGCCTAACTCGTTTGCAGTGGCACGAACACTTTCCCGAACATGATGTTGGTCGGTGCCCACGGGGATCATTTTGCAGTGTTGTGTCACTGGGACGAAATTTAACAAACCAATGGCGCATGTGTTCATTCGCCATTCCTGTCCCAAATGCACACTTTTAATGTTTTTTTGCGGCTTGCTGTGCAGAATTCCCCTGTTTGAATTCATAAAGAGAAATCGCTCGCAATTGTGTGTTCTCCATGGTGTACTTTCATACGACCGTGTTCAACAACACATTGCCTCCTGACTGTAAGGTACTCCAGCCCGTTTGCTGGACGTATACATAGTTTCTGACGTTAGACACGCGACTTCAGTTGATCCCTGTGTTGTGTTGCCAAGGTGCGTTTCCCACCAGACATCAAAACGGTCTTTACATTCGCACCAACCCATATATATATATATATATATTCAAATAAATAGACTGATGAAATAAATAGAAGATGTAAAATGGCGTGGAGTTCTTTTGGAAGACTACACTTTATTTTCAAAAGCAAACTTCCAATGTGTCTGAAGCGTAAAGTTTATAATCAATGTGTCTTACCTGTAATGATGTACGGCTGCGAAACTTGGACATTGAATGCGCAAACGACTCAAAGATTGAGAGTCACACAAAGAGCAATGGAGAGGTGCATGCTAGGAATAACCAGGAGGGACAGGAAGAGAAATGAATGGATTCGCGCACAAACAAAGGTAGAGGATGTAATCAAGACTGCGAAGAAGATGAAGTGGAGATGGGCCGGTCACATAGCTAGACGAACAGATGGAAGGTGGACGACAAATGTACTCCATTGGATTCCTAGAGAAAAGAAACGACCGAGACGACGTCCAAATGTAAGATGGGTAGATGAAATCAAGCGTTTTTCAGGAGCTACATGGATGAGGATATCAGCAGACCGAGATATGTGGAAAGAAAAGGGGGAGGCCTTCATCCAGCAGTGGATAGAAAACTGCTGAATATGATGATGATATATATTCAATAACAGTAAAGATGAGCACCGATGTCGTACTGTCAGTAGATTTGGCAACATCTCAGGATGACGTTACTGCACTTTCGCTCCGATGACCTCAGTCACTGTCTGTGAAGAATGATCCTCTTCTTGGCCCGCATTTTTACCTGCGGCTGGAACTGTGACTGAAGAGTTTTACAGAGATGTCCTTCCGCACCTACAAGAAGCTGTTCGTAGGAAACAGCCAAAAATGGGTCTGTAGGCTTTAACGTGAAGTGAATTTTATTTAAGGCCTTTAGGCAACTTTAGTTCAGGCTGGGACAGTAACGTATGCATCACAATAATGCTCCATGTCATGCGTCAACACTGGTTTCGATCTTCTTGGCCAACAAAAACATTCGGTGGTTCCCCACACCCCATATTCGCCGGATCTTGCTTCTTGACTTTTTCTGTTTCCCAGGTTGAAAGCCACCTTAAAAGGGAAAACGATTCCAAGAAATTCAGCAAAACACGACGACGGAGCTCCACCCCATTCCGAAATAACTGTTGCAGGATTGCTTCGGAAAATGGTGAAGACGTTGGGTTGAGTCATACCAATGATTTTTAAAAAATGCAATCCGGAAATTTAAATGCTCAGCCTTTGTGTATGTATACAAAAAATACGTAACAAATAGAACACAAATTAAATCGAATTGTATTTATTGCTTTAAGGTTCCTGTGGCCCAGATCATGATAGGGGAGACAATGTTGGAATGAAATAGATCAGGGTCTAGTTTGCAAGTACCAGCTCGGCAGTAGCCTATTGCGACTTAGAAATACCTGTCAAGATGGGCGGCTACTGGATTCGAACCCCAGGATATCCCAAATACCTCTACCCAATGAACTGGCTGCTCTGTAAAACTGAACTCGTAGTATGTTTATTTTAAATTTGTATCGAATATTTTATTGTCTCTGTGCGACTTGTAAGATGAGCAATGATCTTTATACTGCATTGATTTAACAAAGGTTTTTGTAGTATTTTGTGTGTATGTGTATTATAACATTTTATATAACATATTTTGTTTTTCTTTTATGTATAGGCAGCTATAGGAGGAGCTCAGAGCTTCATGTCAGGCATTGGAAGACATGGGAAATTCAACCTATTTCCCAAAGAAACACATAAGGAAGAAGAAGAATCTTTGTCAAGTTGAATATTGTGTATAAAATTATAAATAAACTCTACTTTTAAACTAATATGTACGATCGTGAACAAACGAGAAAACCCTGGTTATTCTGTAAATGATCCTTTGCCAAAGAGTAAACAATACCACAGGTTCAAGTTAGTTGGTAACAGCGAAGAATGAGTGGTCAAGATTTACAAGACTAACAGATCTGTAAACATCGACCCCATTCATTATGCCAAAACGAATTTCCTGACTTTTCCACGGAACTGTTTCCGTATTTTCAGAACACTATACACAATCGAAGTACAGAAACTCAGACTCCGGGATCCCAGTGCATACGATCACCAACTTAAGATGAGCTCACAGGCTCCGGTTCGAGTTCCGTTCTCGGCAGACATTCTGAGGTTTTCCATGGCTTTAGTAAGTCGCATTAGGCGGTTGTTAGGAAGATAACTATAATACCCGCCCTAGTCAATACTTTTCCATGATTGCCCCCTAGAAGAGTCCTCGTAGAGGAACGTCATTCTTCATACATGTGACAAGTTTCGGCCATAGTTGCCAATCAAGCCCATAGAAAATACATTTAAAAAAACGAGAGAACAGAAGGTAAGAATTCCGCATTATTTGCTTAGTGCTGCAAAAGTTTTTGTTAGCAGAAATTTGGAACCACTAACCACAGCGACAAAAAAGTCTGTATAGTAAGAAATGCCCGTTGTAGCGAAACGAAAGGAGAAAATTCAGAAAACTTAATATTTTTATGAAAGTGACTTCTCTATCACTGGGAAATCTGATAAACACATTCTGTAGTATGGTACTTTGTTCCTTTGTATTCGATTGGAGACGTTATTCTCTATTATGAGAGGGTCTGAGTGATAAATAACCTTTCTGGAATCTTGTTTATTCGTCTATTCAGCAATAAACGTAGATACTGTTCTATGTATTTCCAATCTTACCTATCAATACATTTCGTACAATAGTCTTTCAAAAAGTTCTTGTATTAGTATTCTCAAAACCCATGATGCTTAAGGCTCAATACAAGAGGGCTTTTCCGTCTGTTTCGTCTTAAGCCAATTGTTTACATTTCAGTACAGATAAAAAGAAATTAACTTTCACGGTCAAAGGTTCGTTTCGTACTTCAATAATTGATGTAATTAGTTTGAAAGAAATATCAGTAGTAACTTCAGGATTATGTGCAGACACTTTTGTGATAGAGTAATGTCCCAAAAGTGTCTGCTTAGACTCCTGAAGTTACTATTAGCACGTACCCTAAAACTTCACATAATCTTAGGCTGTTTACAACAAACATTTAGGATATACTCAACTTAACGCGCATGTCTTCAAACTGTACCCGTGGAATAGGTTTCGTTAAAATGTTAGCTACTTGATATTTACTCCACACACATGATTAACAAGTAATTAGCCTTCTTGAACCCTCTCACGCATTAAATGAAATCGCGCATTAATGTGCTTGAATCATTTATGAAATTCAAGATTCTTTGCTAAATTGATAGCATTTGCATTCAATGCTGCATCAATTTTGCATCTACTAAAGGAACATACAGATTTTAATGGCGCTATTTCAGCGAGAAGACGATCATCATCCTTCGCCACTTCTCTTGCAGCCAAATGTTCAGCAGCTCCTGTTGCCGACAGGGATACACACTTGTTGCTTCCTACATCCCCAGCTAACAGCTCCCCCACTATAATTGAAGAGAATCCTGCTCACCGAGCATCGTGTTTTAGAGTCACTTGCAAAGTCTGTGTCACTGTAATCTTCCAGTTTATCTGCTTCATACTATGGCTCCGGCTACCTCCGCGTTGACACATGAGAGAATAAATATAAACCATTCCATCAAGTGAAATGTCGCCCCGGTGAGAACTACTTCCTTAGGTTTATAGCAAAAAACAAATTATTATATGCACAATTTTATATTCACAGATAAACTATATCTACATACATACTTAGAGGTCGAATTCTGATTACACTTTCACTAATACTTAAAACATATACACAGAAAAAAATCTTACCAAAACATGACACAAACTATTGAACAAAAAGCTGTACATTTTTATGAAATATTAAAAGAAGAAACCTTTTTTAAAAAAAAGTCTTTAGTAGGGCGCCCTTTTGTATTAACTACACCCGCGAAATAGAACCTAGGCGCTGCTGTAACCGGGATACTCGGGACAGCGCAACTAAAACGCATAGCTTGAAAATTTGTTTCCATCTTTTTCTAACGCCAACCTTCCACTGTCCATCGACCACTGACTCCCAAGATTCTCGCCTCGACTTTCTGGATGCTGGGTTCCCACACAGGTATGTCCATCAGTTTTTCATCTTAACTGAAAAAATGCCCACTTGGTTTCCTATTTCACCCTGCTGAAGGATGCAGAGTGGATGGTGAAAGATGAGAAACACAGGGAACCAACATTTACATCAGTTGGCAAAACGCTGTATAAGACTTAAAAAGTTCAACAGCTTTTAAATTTGTCCTTTATTTCTAGCACACCCTGTATATAAAATCCACAGTGCATCTTTTCAGTTCCATTTTGTAATAGCGATTTTTGTAGAACATTACAAACAAGTAGGGATATTTGAATTACACAATACAACTCAGTATTCTGACATACACAATAATTTGTTGGAATTTTACTCACATTATTTGCATAAAAGATTTGACTTTTGTACCACCGTTTTGTTCAGAGTTTTCTACCACAAAATTAGAAGAACTAACCTCAGCACATTATATTGAGATAAAATGTTTACATTATTACATGATATTGAGAGAGAGAAAAAAAAACCATGAATATATCACAAAATTATTAAGCAAATTATAATACACTTTTCGATTTTTTCATATTTAAGGATTTTTCAAAATTGCTGTTAAATCTATATTCTTCACTTTGTCTACCCAATGCTCTTTCAATTTCTGATCACAAAACCATTTTCTCATTGTGTCAGTGTGATGCTTTTGCGATATTTTCTCTGTTCTACAATCTAGTAGAACACATACAACTTCTTTTAGCTTTCTTATGACCAGGTATGGTCCAACATACAGATAGAAGAATTTTCAGAACTCTTTGCCTTTCCCTTTCAAATATTGTTTGATCGGGGGAATATACGGATGTATTTCTAAGGGTAAAATACAAAAAAAAAAAAGTCTTGTGGTAAGTGTTGGTTAAACGTTAATACCATGCACTGTGTAGGTTGTAAAGACGTATCCTGTTCAATCGTCTGGCGTGAATTACCTGCGCTTTTCATTTAATATTCCGAATTACATCTTCGGGTGTAACAGTGTGTGCCACTCCGTTGATTACTCCAGTGGAGTGTAATGTATAGCAGTCCTTATATGCAGTTCACTTATTTTCGTCTAGAATCGGATGTCTTATGAAAGCATTTGCCTCAGTTTCTGCTGTAAAGTTTTTTAAACCGGGTTTCTGGGTTCTAAATAATTGTTTCCCTGTGCAAACGCTCTTTAGAAGGATCTAAATTAACATGCACAATGTAAGGTGCCAAATGAAATGGCTCATACTTATTCGTATTTTTTGCAACTTCTGGATGTAACGTAGAAGGAGTTTTTGTAACTGTCTTAATCGGTGTACCTGAGCCTATGTCCATGGGTTCCAAAACAGGGAAAGAGAAATTCCCGCCCCCCTATTCCGCTGCCATTCGTTGAAAAACGGATGAGTTTAGCTACACATACAAAATGTATAAATCACTTTAAACGTAAGAAAATAGGTGATGATAATAACATGCGCTGATGGTACTACCGTAAATACTTACCTGTATTTTATAATGACCGATGATTACTTATAGAGAGTCAGCAAACACGATGTCACCACTTGGACGTGCACTTATCAATCTATGTTCGTTGTTAGGCGTGTGTTTAATGTCACTGGCTGAGTTTGTCTCTTCGTGATTGATTTCATTTAGTTTCTCGTACCTTTTTCCCACCCGCACTTTTGTCTGTAGGTGATCAGTACTTTTATCTTTTAGTGAAAATTTTTCATCTTTATAACTGTCAATGACACTTGCACTATTGAGTCTTTTTTCATCTCCCCTACATACTTCAAATATTCGTGAATGTACAGTATTGTTTTGTAACCTTTGATGACTAATACCGTGGTTGTGTCGTTAACGTAGCGACAAATCCATATTTTAATTCTGTATCTGGAATGGTTTGTCTGTTTCTATCTGTACCGCGTATGCTTTTAGGTTGAAAATACAGAGTTTGTATCTTCATCATGTCTGCTAAAGATTTGTGATCCGGTGACGCTGTTGGGAAACGCATATCATATTCTATTGTTTCCAATATTTTTGGCCAGGTATTTTCTCGATCAGGAAATTCCTCGAATATTGGTTAAGAATATCTCGAGTAAATGGTGAGCCATTGTCCATGACAAGTGTGTTCCGAAATCCGTATCGCCGAAACACACGGCGTAGATTTTCTGTCGTTTCATAAGCCGTGGTACTTTTGAGGAAAAGGATTAATGCATTTGCTGCAGCTGTCTACCAATCAAAGTACTTTTGTGTCCTTCAATATCACAAAAATCTAAGTGAAGTCGTTGCCAAGGTCCAATCTCGGAAGGCCAAACTTGCAACTGAAGATTATTCGACGCGGCCATAGACCTCGATCGCCAAGAAGTATTTCTTAAATCTGTACATTACTAAGATGTATACATTCTAAATACATACTCATTTCCATTCGCACTATATAACGAACGTATGATATTCCATGTATTATTCTGTTATCTGAAGTATCATCTCCTTTACTATGTGAGTTAAATGAGTTATCTGTAACTATGTTAGAATCTATCAAAAAGACCTCCTTGGTTAGGTGTGACTCCAGAAGACGCACTAATATGACTTGTACGTTTTTCTTTTGTTGTTGATTTAAAAGGTCAGGGAAGCTTTTTGATATTTTACTTAGAGCCTCCCGATAAGAAATGCCAAAATGGGCAACTTCTCTCTCCGTTTCACGTCTCAGTTCCTTATATGGGCATTTTGGATCTAGTGCTGATTAGTAATTTGCAGTCGATGCACTTACATGATGCAGGATAGGGTAAGGAGTGTTACTGCATTACACTACTACATTAGTGCAGGGTAAGGAGTGTTTTTCGTGGACGAACTCAGAACACGTATATATACTGTATATATACTTTTATATATATATATATATATATATATATATATATATATATATATGTGTGTGTGTGTGTTGGATGGTAACGAAGACATTTCCTGCATTCTACTACAGATTTGACTTTTAGTTTTACTTGTAATCGTTCAAAATGAATTATAATGTTGGATGGGAGTTGAAAAACTAAATGGATCAGTTTAATTGGAACTCTTGTATTTGTTGTTCTGGGTCCTCGTATCGCCTTGGTCATACGATAGACCCTCAGTACTTCGTAACTAGGATTGATCCCTGATAAAATATCTTCCTCTGACATATTTAATTCTACACCGTAGACCTATAAATAAGAGCAGCGATATATAAAGTTTACAGTAAGGTTTGATTATATAAGAATGAATTGGCTATAGAAATGTTCTAAAAAGTCAGCTTTATACTTAAAAAAAAAAAGAAAAGAAAGGTTTGATTTTTATATTAAGTTTTCTGAGAGAGTTGCATTCGGCTTTTTCGTGTACTATTAGATTGTTTCACCTTTACATTCTTTTGGGATTTTTTTTTATTTCTAATAAAGCGGAGCTACTTTCAGGTTCCATTGAAACTTTATCATTAATAGATAATGTATGGAATATAGATTTATTCCTCGTTTAACCTAAATAAGAAACTGAACGCATAACCATGAAGAATAACAGAACAAACACGAACGCACAATAACTATATGTTCTTGCTAATTAATGAAGCAACATGTTCTTTATATTTCTAAGCCATTGTCCCATTTATCTCCGTAACAGGATGGACATTATATACTCTCCCGTATACGATAATGACCTGACCTCACCTAACCTACCCCGTTAGGACAAAATATAATAGAAGGTAACTAATTTACATTTAGCTAACCTCTGAACTACTCTAATGTGGCCTCACCACACATATTGTCTCAGATTAAACGATTCAAAGAAGGTATGTAAAGTCCAACCTAATAACATTTCGTGTACACTGTTATTCAACTTTATTCACATCGTATACTTCTGCAGCATGATGAAGAAAACTTTCACTCAATAGATTCATCGCAAGAAAACTTCCTCCGCCAGAGATAAAAATTAGAATGCACTAATAAGTTTTCTGAACGATGAGATGGTGGAAGGTTTCGTTTCAGCCTATACCACTGATTAGATTTTGTGTGTCTGGATCCACAAAGTTCTGAGAGTGGTTTATTGTTAGATGCTTCCAACCTTCTTTGGAGAGATTCCAATATCCTTTCCAGTAGTCAGTGATAACTGTAGAACCGTTATGAATATGGTAACTTGTTGTTTCCAACAAAATTTGGCGCTTCATTCGTTTTCTGTAAACTCACTGACAAATATTTCCTTGGTATCGCTACGGATACCAACTATGAACCATGTCTGACGCTGTAAGCACCCAACGTTGTACTCAAGACGTCCAAACATCCCTTCGACTATTTCAACAGTGAGTCTCTCACTTCTAATCAAGGGGGATGTATATTCGAGTTAAATACGAAATTTCCAACATGTAAGTTACACCACAACATACACTCACTCCTGACGATACATACACAACAGTCACTCCTGAAGATAGTCTCAGGCAGCTTTGAGACCGAAAAGTACCTCGTGAATAAAAAAATAATATGAAGACTACAAAATGATGTACATTATTTATTAAAATAAACTTACTTATCAATTCCAAGCAAAGATTTTTTTTAAATTATTTTATTTGATCTAAACTGAAAAAATCCAAATTGTTAACAGAACTGGTAGTCTTTTTTTTTTTTTTTTTTTTTTAGCCTAAGCCCTTACCTCACGGCCGCAATAGTGAACCTCACTATAGCGAATACAACATGCAAACAATGGCAAAAGGTAATGCCTAACTAACAATCAGACTACACAAATAACGTCCAATAAATGATACATCTGAAACTTGAACAATGATTGGGTAACGCCAGCAAAAATTGTAAATTCATTATACAATAATTTTTGCATCCTTTCTCGCGCAACCACAAAAGAAAACATATATATTAAGTCAAAACACGTTGATATACTGAGAACAAGGAAAGGAAGCCTACCTAACGTATTGCCCGTCCAGGTGTTCTACTACAGGATCAAACAGAAACAAGAAACGGTAGCCCGCGATGACGATGTGCCTCATGTTACAAAAGTATGTTTTGCAACCGAACCACCTCGTCCTTCAAGATATGAGCACTAAATTGTAATTGGGTACGGATATAAACTGTATATTCTACGACCGAAGATCACTCATGTTCTCTTAATAGAAAGTGGAGGGTAGAGGCGTGCAACCAGTTATGGAACTTACGCCGCGTCGGAGGAAGGTACCAATGTACCGGTGTTAGGGTGTAATTGAGCGTTGCATATACGGTCGAATCACATTCCATAACGTGTTGACCCATACATGAAGTGTGATGATGCAACCATTAAGATTGTTGCAGCAAGTCTTACTGATCGCCACACTGAGGACAGGCGGCCGTAGAACGAATATTCAGGTTGATAAAGTTTAAGATTTGAGGGAATGATCTGGTGTATGAGGCAGAACCATGTATTGTAGATTGTCGGAAAGGTGACTACATCGACTAAATTACGCCATACTATTGGATCAAGGACGCGATGTTAATTCAGTTCCTCCGGTGGTAGCGAGTGAACGTGTTCTAAACTCCGTAAATACAATTTCCTTACTGGCAAATCCTCCGGTATCCGGATTAACCACATCGTAAGCCAATTGTGTAAAAATATCAACCTGATCTGGTAAACCGGGAATGGGGTGTGGCATGAGCGAAAAATGCCACGCAACTATAGAGTAAGGGAAGTATCGTCATTTATAGTATGGATCTGGGTCAAGCGTTTCAATCTCAAGGTCCTGGATTGCCACTCTCAAGTTCATAAGACTGAGTCCCCCCTGAATGGGTGAAAGTATCAAAATGTCCCTGGGTACCCACAATATATGCTGATTCCATAGAAAAAAAAAATCCCTTTCGGTAGGCCTACAGGCTGAGGTAGATCTCGAAGTTTATTTTTTTTATTTTCAAAAATTCAAATCTCGCCTTATATGAGAGCTATCGAGAAACTATTTATTGATTTGTAGATTATTCATCAAGACATATATATATATATATATATATATATATACACTCGCTTTGCTTCGCTGGGAGCGCTTCCCCCCAGACCCCCGTAGGAGGTTCGGCCCCAACTTCAGTGTTTTAGAGAGGATGCGCCTCCTTTATCTTAACCAAAATCTCCCTGCAGCACTACACTACCATGGTGTCCAGCTGCACCCTCCTACGTGGGGCTGCGCCCCCAAAGGGAAGGTTTGCGCCATTTATTGTAACCTACTTTTGGTCATACACCTTCAAAGAAAATTTCGTTTCTGTACCTTCAATAATTTGGAAATTGGGTTTTTGGGGCGGCCATTTTGGATCCAAGTTGACGACTTTTTGAAAGTTTTCTTATATTGTCGTGACCTACTTGCGATGGTACTTATTCAAGTAAAATTTCATTTATCCAGCTCAAACGGTGTGCAAAATGGGATTTTGGGCGGTCATTTTGGATCCAAGATAGCGACTTTTCCCAGATGTTTTAATATTTCCCTAAACTACTCGTCATAATGCACCTTTATGCCAAATTTCATATCTCTAGCTCAAACGGTGTGGAAAATGGATTTTTAGGTCCGCCATTTTGGATCCAAGATGGCGTCTTTGGACACATCATGTAATATTTTAGTAACATACAAGTGATAATGTACCGTGTTACCAAATTTGATATTTCTAGCTGCAGCCGTTGAGGCTGTGTATTCTATACAATAGGTTCGGCGGCCATTTTGGATCCAAGATGGCGACTTTTACAACATTTCGTAATATTTTCTTGAACTACTAGTGACAATACACCTTTATGTCAAATTTCGTATCTCTAGCTCAAACGATATGGAAAATAGATTTCTTGCTTCCGCCATTTTATCCAAGATATCGTCTTTGAACTCATTAGGTAACATTTTCGTAATCAAAAAGTGATGTTGTACCTTTATGCCAAATTTGATTTCAATAGCCCCAGCGGTTTAGGCTGTGTATTCTATATAACAATGGGTTCGGCGGCCATTTTGGATCCAAGATGGCGACCAATTTTGCTCATTAACGAACTTAACCGAGCTATTAAGCCTAGAAACAACATATAAAAATTTGGTTCAAATATCTTCAAAATTATGGCCGCTAGCGTGTTAATATATACTTTGATATCGTACCGATCTCAATAGGTAGATTTTTCTTCGAAATCTACCTAAAAACACTGTGTTTCTTAATACTGGCGATTATTTTGGCTGGAAAGGAAAAAAACTTTGGAGGAAATTTGTAGCCATACTATAGACGTAAACGTTCAAAAACCGACTCCTGGGAAATCGGCGAATATCGCTAATGTGGTCAACACCGGTACTATGTGCGGCTACAACCTCTAGAAGCAAACGATAGTAATAAGCTTCCTGCTGGCGGTCCCTACGAACTCGTTGTTTAGCAAAGTCTTTTCGTATTGTATATAAGGCACGTCTTCACCCGAAGCCACCGCCTTCTTGGAGCTGCATGTTGAAAGGCATAAGAACTACATAAAGTTGTCAATCACCGTGCAACCTGTGTGACAAAGTCCTCTCGTTCTAAAAGCTCACTGGAGAAAGACCACCGGTATGAGCGTCTCAAGAATTTCTTGGCTGGTAATTTCAACTTCGTAAAAGCCATTGTGTGGTCGGAAAAAGCATGACGTTGGTGTTTTATATCCGTGAACTGGGATACCAAATTAGGGGTAGCTAGGATGACGTCAATACGGCTTGCGCCCACTCCCGAATAACAATATGTGGGACTGAATCTGTTCGGATAGAAATGAGGTCATAAATCAACAAGGTAATGACGCTTAATAAATTGTCGATATTGTTTACTAACCCCGTTGGGGGAAGTACTATCTGCATGAGACGCCGTCGAATTGACGTCATCCAAGAAATGAAATTTAGGTGGTTGTAAATCATGTAAAAGAAGCGTTAAATCTTCAGCGTTCCTTACGAAAGGCGGTGCCACTATGGGCATAAACACCCACTAAAATTACGTCAAAAAGCGATGCTGAAATAAGTCGGCCATTAGCATGAAGTCGTATATTTTGGATGGGAACATCCTTGTGCCATGCCAGGCCAACACCGCGTGTCTCATTAGGAGCAAAATTATTAAAATAATGATAATCTATCCACAGGGGTGGCCTGTAATTTCCGTAATCACCGCAATATCCACACCATACCACATAAAGTTGTTTTCAATCACTCGAATTTTGTCCGGTGAATAGAAAAACACTAGGTTATACGTAGCAATACCATACGCTTGAAGGTTCTGCGTTTTGTCTATAGCTATGACGTTAGGTTCCGGCTTCATCGTGGCCATAATGCCGCCGTACAGCGAAGATGTACTGTAAAACAAAACAAAACAAAAAAAAAAATGGAACCAGAATCCACAAAAATGCACACCGTGAACGTCATAGTGACAGAATATGTTTTTCAGTATACTAATAAGCACCAACCGGTAACCACCTGTCAATATTCTCCTAGGAGAAAATCCCTGACTTTGGATGTCAAATAAGAAGCAGTGTTCTTGGCAGCTCGTTCAGTACGAAGCTTCTTAGACGCTTCGGAAATCGTTTTGCGCTGAGGCGATCTTTTAGACGCGTTGCTTGGGAGATTTTTTTTTTCTTTCGTCCCTTATTAGTGCTTTACGGGAAGCAGGAGATTCTGCCTGGGCCACAGAAGAAGTCCCGGACAAAGGAAGCGGAGAGCTCCCATCGGAAAGTTCAACTGTTGCCAGTGTCCCCTACACCATCGACTACCATCATCACCTGAATGTTCTCACCAGACTCTAATACACTATGTTCCGAAGAAATCTCACCGATTAATTAGAAACACACGCACTTTTGGCTGCCGCCAACGAAAGTTGTTCCTTCTCATTGAAGTTAGATTTCTTCGCTAGAAAAAGTTCGTCAACAGGCAGAGTTGTGGATGGCCGCAAGGCGTCGATCGCCACTTCATTCAGATCAACCTGCTGAGACATGAAGCCACTGACCTTGGCAAAGGGCAACTTATCTGCTGGGTTCCCTGTGGACCCCAGATTTTGTCCTGTCGATGTTCGTCAGTTATTCAGGTGATGTGGATTGGTACCGCATCTGGATCAAAAGCGACAATTTGGTTATTCGAGTCATCTGAATAATTGACAAACACACTGTTCTCATTTTGCGTCTCATTTCTTGCACTACGCTATTGATAAATGAACATAACATCATGTACCAAAATTTGAAATTCATTGAGATGCCCAGTTTTTCCTGTCAGTAGTTCATACATTGTCATCCCTCAGCACTGCTTTGTTCTATGAAAAATGTAAACCGCAGTATTCACAGCGTCCACCCACAACGATTTTGGTAGACTTTAGCCAAAAGAATCGTTCACGCAAGTTCCAACACTGTTCTGTTGGTACGTTCAGCCCAGCCATTTTTCTCTGGAGGACTGGCTTCTTTCCTGCCAGTAATCGGACACTCGACCGCCATCACACTGCAATGCCTTCAATAAACGCTGTTATTTTGCACTGTTCGTAACATATTTTTCTCTATTTCCTATGCAATTTCCAAACTAATTCTTCAGAAAATGTACCATGCGCAAGGTTGAATAATCACGTGTAAAACTCAAAAAGCATTTCGCACCATCCAAGGACGTGTACGTCATCACATCACATAGATCGTCGTGTGTAACTTATGATTCCATGGCACATTGCTGACATGACTGGAAACTTTCTCGATATTTCTTCCCTTCAACACACGTTCCGAAAATTTATAGTCCACTATAACGTATATACCGCCCTGTTTATATGTACATGCCATTTGTTTTGGGGGCCAAACTGTTCGTGCCAGATGTGTAGCCTCATTGAGAAATTCTCTTTAACACAAAACTTCCGGCTGCTTCACTCGCACAATTGTAAAAAGTTTAGCAGCATGTACAGTTCACGCCTTGACAACACTTTTAGCAATTCACACTCCACTTTGGAAGAAACCTACACTAAAGCTTTGTCAAGTGCAGACGTGAATGAGAATCGATGTCTACGAACAGACGGGACATAAAACACGTTTTCCATGTAGCATCGGCAGCCATTTACCGTTGGCGATTGTTTGCAATTTAACAGTTTCCTTTCCAAGTGCATTCATTGTTTACTCTATTATCTACTTTTATTGTAACAGGCTGCAAAAAACTTTCGAACTATGGAAAGCCCTCACTTGATGCGTTATATGATCTGTCGCATCAGAATTTAAAATCCACATATCATACGCTAGCAGCTTCACTTATTACAAACGCTTGATCACTGCTACAATCAGTCCGTGTACTTTAGACAGTCCGGTCCTTCCTGCTTTAGACAATTTTTATGGATATGTTTCTTCTATTGGCACCGATAACGCTTAAAATTAGACGTCTTTCATTTACGAAGCATCGCTATAATATTTTCTTTGTTGCTCCTTCTTGACGCTATTAGCGCTGCCATCTCATCACGTTTTCACCTCGCTGTTTCCGACGTTTCCCATCAGATGTCAGCTCCCCCTTAGGTTTTAAAGGGTTTGCTGGTCCTCTGGTATCGCTTGTCGAAGATTTTGGTAGCCACCGTTGCATGCGCAATACCAGTTCTTCAAATTTGGCGATGTGATTCACATGTGACCAAATGCCGTTACCTTTGACTCCAGTGTTCTTACAAGCACTTCACTTGCTGCTGACCGACCTTATTCTACAAGTTCGCATCATAATTAGTCTTTTAACTTGCAGAAATACTTTCTCCTAACGGTTCCGTGTTTGGGAGTTCACATTTTTTTAAATTTAATTTATTTGAAAATATGATATGAACATGTTCAAAAAATGAATAACAGTATATACAATATATAGAGAGACATAATTATAAGTGCATACATCTAATTGTAGTTCAGTAAACGGTTTTATCTAAAAAAAAATGTACCAAACTGGACTATTAACCTGTACATTATAATATTCAAAGAGTGTATTAACTTATATGGAACTATATAATAAATAGTGTGAAACATATCATACTTAAATAATAGTTTTTGAAAATGATTTAAAAACGTTTTGATGTCGATGGTACCAGAGTAATTCATATTCTAGTCTCTGTCTAAAAATAACGACACACTCAGGTGCTTCTGCCTCTGTTACATAGTTGATGAGCATTTGCAATAACCATGTGGTAAATTTTTGTTTTTTTCGGTGGTAGAAGCTATAGTGCGGTCTTAAGATCATTTGAGGTACAAAGTACAAGGGTGAAATTTGGCTAACCACCCTGTTTACAATTCCTTGCGCACATAACATAATATTATTATACCTATGACATTTAGTTAAAAAATGGAAAAATGTGTCCTGTTGACACTTTTCACGTCTGTCTTTATATTCAGCTCTTTTAATTTTACTTTATATGGCAAAATATCATGAATGATGCAGAACCATGTATGTAAAACTTGAGGATATTCACGTATACTAAATACGTCCTGCCATACAAGAGGTAATATTAATTCACCATGATTTTGTATATTGCTCTGATACACCAATTTACACGTCATACGCTCTTCAATTCCCCGTAGCAGATTCTTCTGTGCAAACTTCCAGATACACCAATGTCTGTCGGCGCCCCGCAGCTTTTCTATAGTTTGGTGTTCCGTATTGCTTGTATTTTAACGAACAAAGTTGGGTAATACTACACCACGACTTCACACGCCTCCAAGTTGTGATAGTGTTCTGTTCAGTAATTTTCATCTTTTTCTACGTATGTTGTACAAGCGACAGGTTGGTATGGCAACGAGATAGCAGCTATGCTGCCGTGCTACGCAAAAACTCTAGTTTTTTGTGAAATTTGAGATATCAACAATGCATGAATTTTCGTACCTACCCTTTACCCAATGAATGCGAAACTAATGCTGTTGTGTTGATCATATGGGTTCTGTGACGTAACTTCGTCATTGCCATAAGTTAACATACAACACGTTTTGTCCTTTTACTGAAAAGCAAGCGGAGTGAAGTTCTTTTCGCTTAGCAGAGCGGTGTGCTAAATCGGTAATTATGCCTGTGCTCGTCTCCAGATAAGATGGTCACCCATCCAGCAACTTACTTGAAGAATGGTACTCTTTCTTATAATTTATGATTATTAATGAATTTCTCATGTTTATTGATATCAAAATATTATCGCTCTGAGCTATAATTATCGTATGTAAAATACTACAATAGGGGCTCCATAGTCCAGTGGTTAGAGCGTTGGACACGTCTGCGTGGACCCGGGTTCAATTCCCGGATGGAGTCCCACTTGTCGGCATCTACCCAGCGTCGTGAGGAAAACTGGAGAGTCACGTGAATCAAGACGTGACGGCCACTCGGTCTAGAAAGCCCCTACTACGCCTCTTCGTGGCGCTCAGCACTGACCACACTGCCGTCACTCAGGTGGACGCAGTTCCACCAAGCGCGGACAGATGGTGTTGGGGCAGGCTCAGGACCTATCGGTCTGTAACGCCGGTGGTTATTATTATTAAAATACTACAATAGGATATTTTTGTAAATGCAATTTTGCAAGATGCACTCTTGCATTTTTGGGTGATATGTGAAATGATGTAGCAATAGGACTTCTGTTCAGTAAGAATATTGTATCGAAAATTCAATAAAAAAACAGTACAAGCAAAAGCAGCATTCTTATTTTTGCAGACCTTATAAGGTGATTTTCAGTAATTCATTGATAGAAGGAAATCTACAGCGTAAGTTGCATGACAGCGCCCTTCTTAAGTCCGTAGCACGCTTAAGAAGATAGTCTATTCTAGTGGAGCACCCTTATGAAGTCAGCAAGAAAACTAATGCTCGACAATCCCTCGTAGAACGAACCCTAAATCTGTACAGCACGTAAGTAGCACACCTTAATCTATAGTTGAAGAAGCGTACCCTGAAAGGGTAGCTGTATTAAGACCATGTACTGGATTTGAAAGTAACTACTAAAATATGCAGATACCGTTACAAAAGTAGAGTACTTAAAGAAGTATTATGGCTAAAAAAGCTCTTAAATAATAAAAATAGTAGTAATAATCCATTTATTGAGAAAATAATTCCAACAATGTGGTTTGCAGACTCTGGCGATATACTTATTGATGTTCCTGCACAACATGCTTCCGTCTTTCCGGTACGAAGGGTACTGTTCCAGGCTTGGAATGTGCCCGACGATTTGATTCCCTGTAAGAAAAGAAAAAAAATCACAATTTATTCCTATTCATCAGCACTTGGAATGCCAAACTACGATTCATTAGTACAAATCAAATGCCGTACAAGCGAAGCTATTCAAGAATAAGACTGAATTCAAAATGATGTGTACAGACCACATTTCTTCCTTCCGATCTTTTGGTTATTTATGGCCTTTAGGCATCTATGGCTCAGGCAGGGATAGAGTGGGAGAAAGGATACGGGAAGAAGTTGGGCAAGACCTAAGTTCAAGGCACCAATCTCGGCATTTGCCTGGTGTGGCTGAGGAAAATCCCTGGGGGGGAAATCAGGATGGTTGGCCGTTGGTACCGAACCCAGGAACGCTCTACGAACTGAGCTACAGCCCTTGGCCTCTTATTTCAGAATACTCTCTCGCATGTACACAAGTTGCTACCACATTTTTTTTAGACTTATACCGTCGTAGTAGTCATTTTGGGTGGTCTAATGACTCCCTGCTGCATCGATGATTACGCTCCTGGACGACGAGTCCCCGTTATCTGCCTACCCCCTGGAGGTCGGTCTCGATTCCGAAGTCGCCGGCAAACATTTTTTCCTATTCCGAAACGCCAGCGGAATCGAGCTTCTCCGCATCATGGGATAAAAAGAAGGAAATTTTATACCGCCATGATGCTAGTGGGAAATAACACAAAGCAGCCAACAGAACCGCAGTTGCCTATCGCGTGAGTGATGAATGACAGCTGGAATTGGGAAATTGTGCGTGAACCAGTGAGGCCCTAAACAGAAGGAAAATAAGAGTTTTAGGGATGGATATATGCAAGAGAAAAATCCTGACCAAAAAGCAATCTAGCCAACGCAAACCTAATTTACAAAGCAAAGGAAGAATGTGAACAAGTTATATTAATAACACCCATGAATATTTTTTTGTATGTAGTTTTTCCATTGTCATACCAAATACATTTGTATCAGCTGAACTTCGCAATCTCGAAGACTAAACAATCTAAGTTAGCTTTTACAAATGCAGTGATCCAAAATATATTTCTTTTTCTCTCTCCAAGAACTTCTAAGTCAATCAAGAAAACATTTGAAATGTAGAAAGAACGTTTCAATAGTAGGGCCTATCGTATTTTAATAGAAACAAGTCTTCTATTCTGTTCGATTATTTACTCAAATTTTACCAAGTACTCTCTCAGGCACATCACGGAAAGTACTTCTGGATTATTGATTTCATCCACTGTTTTCGGATTACGTAATTGATTAGGACGGGGATTCTATCAGGATTTTCACTTTGGGAGGTGTAAGTTAGGGTTGCTAGGTCTTCGAGGGGTGTAAGGGCTACCAGTTTTTTTTTTTCTGTGAGATTTAAGTTTCCGACCTGATGCTTAGATGCCAAAAGGCCTTAAATAAAATTCAAATTTACGTTTCTTTTGGGCTCGTCCTGTTTGGGAAGTAAGTATTGTGCAAGAGAAAGAAAGAAGGTAAGACTTACAGGGAACCTGAAAGAAACGGAAACCTCACGGTAAGTGGAGTTTTGCACGGTTTCTATCGATTTTTAGCGTAAAACTGTTAAATTTCGGGGAGTGGGGGACAGAACAGCTAGGTTGGGAAATATCTCTTTACACTAACGAATGAAACAGATTCTAATCCCTAGGGGGAGAGAGTATAACTGATTCCTGAATTTCATTGCGTTTCATCATTGTTTTTGCAACATTTAAATACGGCCAGTCAGACTATAAATAAAATTATTGTGGTACAACTAATAAAAGCACATTTCAATGGGTCTCTTCCTTGTATATTTCAAAAGACAAAATATATACTGCATGTCTTTATAATATATATCAGGATTTATAATAAAAATGTATCGAACGTGTATTTTTTACGAAAAAAAACAAAAAGTTTGGCGTTCGTTAGTCTGTCTTTATGTAATTACATTTTGAACAGTTCAAACTTAAAGTGGAATCTAGCCAGTTTAAAACATTTTAGTCAAAATGTACAAGAATTAATTATATAAATAGAATATTTTGCTATTACTGATTAACGTTTAGAGAGAAAAAAAGCACCATCCGAACTCCAACAGCTGCTACTGACAGTACAAAATGTCAAAATCTGACACACTACCTACTTCATCACGCTGGCAGTAATACGTGTCTTTACCCACTGAAGTGGAGGTAATGACAGTACAAGTTTGAGAATTTTTATTTGTTTAAATCTTTGAGCCTTTATACCTACTCTAGTTGATTATGTAAACGTATACAGTAACTAGTAAATCACACGCTAACGTATACGTGTCTTCTTTATACAATCTTCTGCATATGTATATGTGTTCTGCATATGTATTTACTCTTTTATATATGTATAGTTTTATAATCAAACTACCGAATACGAAACGAGTCACTACCGCCATTTCCCCTGTTGCTCACGAAACTAGTATCTCGGCAGCTAACTGGCAGACGAATAGAAAGGAACTCCTAAGACTCTAGCGGGATGCAAGTAAGATTTCAGAAATACGATCTTTAGTTTTACGAGCGGGTTTGACGTCATTATCTCTCTAGCACGCCAACGTCGATAGTGTTCGGGAATCGGCTCCCTGGTGCGGATAAGCCTCGACTAGATCTTTCGCCGTTAAGACTGTAACTGCATAAGACTCTGTCAAGTGAATAGGAAGGGTATTCGAGTGGCTTCTGTCCACCATGGGCAGCGATGTGACACCTAGCATTATCATTAAAGCAATAGGCGAGTCTCCTCTGCCGAAATGTACGCCAAATTGCAGGAAATGATAATATCGTCTAATCATCAGGTACTACAAGGCGTAATATGACACCATGGACGTCAGAGAACATGATTAACATCACCTTGAAAGAGCCTGCTGATAAGACAGCCGGCGTCAGAGGAGTTTAAACGTGCAATCTCAAGCAATCAGTTCACGACTAGACCACGAGGACTAAGTGTTAACCCAAAATTCGTCTGTTAGGACTACGGATGAACCTTACTCAGTATGGTCGGCCTTTCCTGGGTATGAATACTCTGCTTTCTTACAGACAATATTCAAGCAGTAATCTAGGCCACTATACCACTAAGTGGGTTGACTTTGACTTCCATTGTCCCTTATCTTCCAGCATACGTGCATTAGATTGCAAACAGAGGTAGAATAATTGCAAATGGAATATAGGAATTGCGAATTATGGGAGTGGACAATGTCATAAGTCACCTTGATTACAGCTTATGTACCAGACGTAGGTATAACATTCGGAGCTTTGTCAAAGACGACCGTACTCGAGGAAAATACTATCGAAAACAAAACGAGATTATTACAGCTTAGAGGCGAGTAACGATTCACAGTGTAGCAACTGCAATTGGATGTTCTCATCAGCCTAGAGCACAGGCCAGAATCAGTTCAATTTTCGAAAAGGGTGCGTATGGTGGGTGCACCGAACGTTAAGTGCGAATGTGGCTGTCAAAAGACCGAAGTATTATTGCTGCTGGTCTCCAGCCACTGATAAAGCGACATGTGAAATTGGTACATGAATACTGGTGAAGATTACGTACTACAGAAATAAAGGTAAATCTAACACAAAATGTTTTGCACTTTACAATAACAAAATACGAGGGCTGTTCAATACAGAGTAATCATTTTTATGCGCTACAGTACATTTTTATTACATTGTTGGCTTAAAGTACACACGGTAATTTTACATTATTTTCAATGTAAGAATTGCAACTGCAAGTTGAGGAAAGTTCGGTTCTGCCTACAGCAAGAATAGAGCACGCGGGGAACAATGTTTCCGTCTGAACAAATCGCCAGCTGAAGCCTATGCAATGCTACAGGAGGTTTTTTTTTCAGAGTCTGTTCTTTCCTATAGCATAGCATAGAAGGTTTTTTTTTTAAAAAAAATATCTAAAGATGAGAGTGAATCCATTTCAATGAAATGTGGATCTGGAGCTTCAATCATTGCTCTTACAGAGGAAAACATCAACACCGCTGCTGTCATAGTGAGAGACTGCCAAATCATGTTGAGAGCACTATCAGATACCAGGGTGAGTCATATGTTCGTAGCGTTTTCATGGATAATGTGCAGCACCCGCCTCCCCCTGTACCACAGAAGCCTATTCGGCGAAGTACATCCCATCACACTGTATGGTCCTTTTCCAACGTTCCACCAGTGACACAAGTCCCTGACGATACCAGGCTGCAGACTTTGAAGCGAAGAACTCAGTAATTCCAGTTGTCACATCATCCACGGAATGGAATTGTCTGCCCCGCAGGAAGTGTGCCATGGAACGAAACAGATGAAAATCAGATGGCGCAAGGTCGGGACTGTAGGGAGGGGAACGGTAAAATGTCCACGCCATCCATGTCCGCAATGTGCTGGCGGACTCTTCTTGACCTGTGGCATGGAGCGTTGTCAAATTGGAGGAGCAGTCGCTTTCGGTTCACAAGTGCTGGATAACGACGGCGCATAATGTCGTATACCCGTTACAGCTGTTCAGCATACAATGTCCCATCTACGGAACGAGCTCCCAGTGCACCGGACCTTCGAAATTCCATCACACACACAGCATTGTCTTCTCTTCAAACCGCCC